>SJYO01029782.1:0-10000 GCA_006410555.1 Capra ibex | reverse complement strand
TGGGAAAATCCTTTACGTCCATCTGTTCTGATCCTTCCCTCCCCATGACGGAGGGGGTGTCATCCTTGCTGTGTGTACATACATCTGAGACCCACGGTGCTTAAATAAATCAACGGAGTTCATAGAACTTCCCTGCTGGCTCAGATAGTAAAGAATCTGCCTGCAATTCAGGAGACCCGGCTTTGATCCCTGGGTTGGGGAAGATCCCCTGGAGAAGGGAATGGCAATTCATTTCAGTATTCTTGCCTGGAAAATTCCATAGACAGAGGAGGCTGGTGGGCTACAGTCCATGGGGTTGCAAACAGTCGGACACAACTGAGCAACTGAGTACGTAGCATATTTCATCTGGTAAGAGATTAATACCCATTTCTTCAGTTCAACAACAACAAAAGGCACTTGGCCCTGGGGACCCTTCTTTGTTTCCTGTCTCCCCCTACATGAGGCTGTCAGGAGCTCAGAGAATCCCCTCCCCGCATTCCAGGCTGGACCCAAGGTCTGCCAGGAGAAATCAGGCAGCAGGGGGAAGAAGGGTCTGCTGAGATGTAGTGGGAGGGTTCAGGGGCTGATTCGCAATTTGCTTGTAACTTCTGGGAAGTTAGGAGGTAACTTCTTTCAGATTTGTTTCTGAAAACCTACAGGCTCTACCACAAAGCTTGGTACTGATGGGCCAGGGGCCATTTACCAGAGACTGTCATAGCCTTGACTGTGGTTTTACTGGGACCAGTGATGAAGTTATGGACAAGGCAGTTACAGGGTCTACTCTTATCTGCAGTGATATCGGGGATAAAGAGCTCCTGTATGGATTGTGGGGGCCTGCCAGTGATAAGCCAGGGACACGGTGTGGATGGGGTTAGAGGCTGTGTGGTGGGAGAGGTTGAGCCCTACAGGAAGTGGTGGGGGTGTCCGGGCCATCTGAAGCAAAGAGCATAAAGCCACACGTGATGCAATCAGAGGGAAGGGAAATTCCTGGTCTGTATTAGGGCCCCAGCGTCCTTCTGTCTGGATCACAGCCTTGTTGTAGAAAGTCTCAACCATTACCTCTCATGTTCACTCATCCTGAGTCTGAGATATTAACCTGTTTCTTCCGTCACAGGCTGGTGACCCTGAGCCTCTCAAGACACAGCAGCCCATCCCCTCCTAGTCTTGGTTCAAGGTGGGCCTGCCTGGGCTTGCCTGGGATAGGAAGTCATGGCCAGCCTGGGTGTCCAAAGGTGAGGGTCCATGTACCTGGACCTGAGAGGGATGGGTACGGCCTGGCCTCTGGCACTGCAGATTCAGCCAGGAGGCCTGGAGCACGTAGGAACAGAGGTTACTCACTGAGGCCATTCTGGGTGGATGGGTCATTATGGGTGACATTCTCTGGATCCCCAGCTTCACGCACACAGGGTCCTGTGTCATGCCTTTTCACATTGAACACAGTGAGAGTCCTGTTTCCCTTGCACAGTTCCAGCTCCATGCTGTTGGGGAGGCTCTGATTGTTGACTGAACACATGTAGAAGACGTCCCAAGTCTCAAACCTACACGTTAACACCACAGTGTCCTCGTGCTGCCTGGGGTTGGAGTTGTTGCTGGTGATGACGGGTGTAGGCAACAGCGCTGTGCAGATAACAGAGAGAACATTGCCCCTTTTCTACCTTTGGCTTCTCTACAAGCATCTTCAATCAGAATTGGCGTCTCTCACCTCTCAGCCAGACTGAGCCCTTCAATAAGGCAGGTCTGTGCATCGAAGACAAATGCATGGGGACCTGAGCCCAGAGAGTGTGAGGCCATGTGCTCTACGTCTGGGAGAAGCACAGGCTTCCTCGGGGGTCGATTGTGCAGCAGCGTTTAGTGGTGGACAGACCTGGGTGGGATTCAGAGACCACCTGGCGTCTGTCCTGGTTTTTATCAACCAGCCTCGGGAGAGAGCTCCCTGGGTGGCACTCTGGGGAATGAGAAACTTCTAGGAGTGTCTTCCTTCCTCTGCTCCTCCCTGGGGATGCTGAGATTTCTCTGGAGTCTCCAGGTCTCCCAGGGCAGTTGACTGACGGCCTGGGGACCTTGTACCTGTGTGCTCTCCATGCCGAGTCTCAGGAGTAGGACCAGGCTGTGCCCCTGTGCGGATGTGGCTCTCGGGGCTGAGCCCTGGCTGGTGACCAGCTTGGGAGCCTCGGGATTTGGCTCAGTGTTACTGGAGGCAGGAGCCCTGGGACAGGGTCTGGGAGGGGCTTCCTGGGGCTGAGCTTCTCTGTGAGGATCCCTGGGCCCCTCAAGCCGGGGTCTTCCCTGAGTCCTGCAGGGTCTTCCTCAGGGTCCTGGTCATGGGGAGGGGCCAGGGGGCTGGACTGAGAGTGCTGTCCCTCTGCTGAGTCCCTCCATCAGCCCATCCTTCTCTCTACAGTGTCTGCAGGGCCTGGCTCCCTGGGAGCATTTCTGACCCTTTGGAGTTTGTCTCCACAGCGTGTGTCCTGCACTGAATGTTCAAACCCCGACACGGGACATAATGCAGAGGAGGATGGGGGCAACATCCGGGGCTGTCAGTCCCGCAAGTGTGAACAGAATTCATCCCGACCCATAGCTCAGTTGGTAAAGAGTCTGCCTGCAATGCAGGAGACCCTGCTTCAGTTCCTGGATCAGAAAGATCTGCTGGAGAAGGGATAGGGTACCCACTCCAGTATTCTTGGGCTTCCCTGGTGGCTCAGCCGGTAAAGAATCTGCCTACAGTGTGGGAGACTTGGGTTTGATTCCTGGGTTGGGAAGATTCCCTGGAGAAGTGAAAGGCTACCCACTCCAGTACTCTGGCCTGGAGAATTCCATGGACTGTGTAGTCCATGGGGTCACAAAGAGCTGGACACGACTGAGCGACTTTCACTTTCACTTTCCCACCCAGTACGCTGAGGTCAGAGAGGAAGCACTCACTGTATATGCAGAGATGTCCAGTTAGTCTTTCTGTCTGTAAATCCTTTGTAACGAGCAGGGTGTAGGGTCCTGTGTCTCTCTGGGTGACGTTCCGGATCAGCAGGGTTCCGTTGGGGTAAAGTGTCTCCCGTCCGCTGTACGCAGGCCCATTGGTAGTTGCATTAGTGTCTACCCTATACGACGCAATTAGCTGGGGGCTGTCTACACTCTCTCCTCTGTACCAGGCATAGCCTAGAGGATTTTCTGATATGTTGTGGGCAAGTAGAACATGCGACCCTTCTGCAGCAAGGAGGGGCAACGTTTTAACAGCGAGCTGGGCAGTGGTGGGCGGGGTCCAGAAAGTTGAGAGTGAGACTAAGAGAGAAGAGAGAGAAACCAGTTAATTTCTGACCTGTGTGGGGGATGGGAAAATGGTGCCCTGGGTCCCGAGCAGGTCTCCTCATCCCTCAGCCTTGGTGTGGGTGTGCATGTGTGTGCATGTGTGTGTGCTTATGTGCATGGTATCTAGGTATATGTATGTGTGTGTGTCCTACTGGTTCAAGGTCAGCAGCATGACCCCCGTCACTTCAGCCCCTCTGGGCTCCTTTTTTCCTCTGCTTCCCCAGCTGTCCCCAGGCTCACTCCCTCGCTGCCCTCACACGCCTGCTCACATTCAGGGCCTCTTGGGAGATGCCCCTCCCCTCGACCAGCTGCTGTAAAGACCCTCCGTGCTCACTGCTGACCCTTCCCGGCTCCGGTTCCTGCGTGATGCCTAAAGACCTGCCAGCACACTCTCCATCTCTCTGCTTGTGTGTCTTCCTCCCCACAGAGCACGGGCTCCGTGAGGGCAGGGGCTTGTCTGATCCTGCTTGAAACCCAGGGCCTGGACCAGGCTCCAGACATTAGTACCTGGGGATGAAGGAAGGAGAGTTCCCAGGAATTCCACAGCCTGGTTTTATTTGTCAGTTTCTAAGGGTGCCGCGTAAGGACAGTGTTTACTGTCCTGGTTCTGTCTTTTTCTGTAGTGTCATCACTTAGCAACAAACTGCTCAGTGAAGAATAACTGATAAAACCTACAGCAGTTGAGTCCTCCCGCCCCTCACCAGCTCTAGCTCATGCAGAGTCTCCTGTGGCTGAGCCCCTCCCTCCCCGGTCCCCTGCCCTCTGCCCTCAGGTCTGAACAGCAGCCCCCTGTCCCCTCTCAGAGCCCCATGTCCCCCAGAGACCAGCCAGGCTCTTGTTCTCTAGTCCCCGCCCCCTCCCTGAAAATTGTCCCCTCTCACCTGCCAGCAGGAGCCTGCTCCAGGGCACATGCCACCTGCTTGCAGGGCCTGATGGGGGCTCCATGGTGCCTGCGGTCTGCTGTGTCCCTCTCTCTGTGAGGAGAACTTCCTCTCCAGAAACACTCACAAGCCCTGCAGTCCTTGCAGGAGCTCTGCTGTCCTTTCCCCTGTGTGCTGGGCCTGCCCCAGGGCAGGAGCACTTGGCTGGGTCACGTGGCCCAGGGGCGGGGTCTCTGCCCAGGCCCCGCCCTCTGCCTCCCCTCTCCTCCTTCCCTCCCTCGTGGCCCCCATCCCCCTTCCCCCTCTGTCTGTATTTCTATTCCCTGAACTCTGCTGAGTCCTCTGCCTTCTAGAGCAGTGATTCTCCACCTACACACACACACACACACCTACACACCCCTACACACCCCTACAAACACCTACACACAACACCCCACACACATATACCTACATCTCAGCTACACACAGACACCTAGATACACACACATCTATACACACGCACACACACACCCTTGTCTGGAAAAGCACAACCTTGGGGTGTCCAGGTCCGGGGTCCCCACTGCTTTGGATCAGATGCACACTCAGCCTCCCCGACGGCCCTCCCTCATCCCCTTCTGGCTTTTCCCTTCAGAGGAGGAGCCTGAGGGTGGGGGGTGCATCAGGAATGCTTGTCACAGGGACGTCCTCCCCACGGTGCATGGGAATCACCTGTGGAGCTTCATGAAGACTGCGAACCCCCGGGTGACACCTTAGAAATGCTGTTTCAGCAGCTGCCAGGTCACACGCTGTCCCAGCCTGGCTGAGACCCCAGAACAGCAGTTAGCCCGCCCCACCCACCCCAGTTTTGGCCTCTGCTGGGGTTTGGTCTGGGGTCTCTCAGCACAATCACAGATCCAGGGGTTTCCAAATTTTGGTGGTAATTGTTCCTGTGACACAGAAACCCAGCTGGATGCCCAGGGTCTTCCTGTTGTTCTCAAATATCTGAGAAGATTGCAGATATTTGACCTGCCTGAAGGTCACACTGACTCTTGAGGAGAGAAAGGGGTCACATGAGTGATGACTGGAGAGGGGACCTGACCTCTACCTTAGCTTGTCACCAGCCTGGCGTCCGTTCTCAGGGACTGCTGCTGTTGCTGCTGCTAAGACACTTCAGTCGTGTCTGACTCTGTGCGACCCCATAGACAGCAGCCCACCAGGATCCTCCCTCCCTGGGACTCTCCAGGGAAGAGTACTGAAGTGAGTTGCTATTTCCTTCTCCAATGCATGCATGCGTGCTAATTCTCTTCAGTTGTGTCCGACTCTGTGCGACCCTATGGGCAGAAGCCCACCAGGCTTCTCCGTCCACAGGATTCTCCAGACAAGCATACTGAAGTGGGTTGCCATTGCCTTCTCCAGGAACAGAGACCCAGAATCGGGTGTCAGGAGGAGCTGCAGTTGGTAGGTGAGAAGGGAAAGGTTTCCTGTGTGTCCTGGGAAGAGAGGAACCTGGTGCTGAGGGTGGGCTGACTCTGGGCTCCCTGGTCCTCAGGGCAAGTTCCGGGAGACTCTCCCTCTGTGTGTCTCTTGCCTGAGCCTTGGTTCAGAAACTGTCCAGGTCCTCCTTGCCATTCCAGGGCCTCCTCTGTCACCCTGGCTGATCTTTCTGTGGTCACTGTGATCTTTCCCATGGGTGCTTGCAGGCAGGGATGGGAGCTGGCATGGGTGCCCATAGGCCCCTAGAAGGTTGGGCATGGTAGTGTGGGCACCCAGGAGGGGCTCTGAGGGTCTGTTAGAGGAGGGGTCCCCTGGGGTCTAACGCCTAATGACCTGAGGTGAAGCTGATGTAATAATAATAGGTATAAGTGCACAGTAATTGTAACGCACTTGAATTATCCCCAAATCATCTCCACCACTCCGCAGTTGTCTTCCATGAAACCGGTCCCTGGTGCTCTTAAGGTTGGAGACCGCTGTATAGAAGGAGGGATGGAAATCAGGCTCCTTCTCCACTTCCTTAGGGAAAACAAAGTTCACCTGTTAATTTCCTGTTAATTTTCTGTTTGGCCCAATGTTGCCCCCTGGAGGTCATGAGCAGACCTGGGGACAATGTAACGGGCTGCACAGGGATGCCAACGCCAAAGGGTGTGAGCTGGCTGTGCGCCCTGGGCAGAGGTGGGCGCTGACCTCCAGACTAGAGGCTATCAGCCGGAGTTCAGGTCACTGTGGGTCCCCAGGCTTTCGGTCCTCCTCCCAGTGCAGGGTGAGCCCAGGGAGACGATGGGCATTGTTCAGTGGCAGGAGAAGCATCCATCCAGGTGGACGTGTGCTCAGGAGGAGCTCTCAGTCCCTGAGGCTCCAAAGGAAGGGCCGACGGGGGTCTCTGGGGCTTTGGGGAGAGGGTGGCAGCCTGTGGGCTGGACCCCAGAAGGCCCTGTCCTTCTCTACCTCACAGCACTGGGCCTGCACCCTAGTTCTCTGTGTCCCCATCAGTGGTCTGCTCTCAGCCTCCCCGCAGTGCCAGGACTTAGGGCAGCTCCACCTGGAGACTCTGACAGGGGAGGGGTGCTGGCGACGGAATGAAACACCAACACTGCAGAGTGGTTTAAATCTTTATATTTTTAACACTTGCTTCTTACAGCTGCTTTATTTTATATCCCTTGCACAACAACCTACAGGGCAAGCTGCCAAGCACTATGATTCAGAGACTATACAGTGCGCAGGCGCAGGGCGAGATAACCTTTACCTTGACTTATTTACTGCAGCTAAGACTTTGTTTTGGGGAACTTCCTTATCAACTTAGAATCTGTTTTGTCCCAGGGTCTGTTCCTTTTGAGGGATCAGAGAAACATCCTTGTGTGCAAGCAATGTTCTTTTCCCATGGGAACAAATAGGATTCTTAGCTGAATATCTCGTTTGCAAGAATGTTCAGCCCTGGTTGAGAGTCTCGTTTGCAAGCACTTCTCAACCTTCCTTAAACCTAGTTCCCTACACTGGGCAGAACATCTCGTTTGCAAGAATGTTCAGCCCTGGTTGAGAGTCTCTTTTGCAAGCACTTCTCAACCTTCCTTAAACCTAGTTCCCTACTCTGGGCAGAACATCTCGTTTGCAAGAATGTTCAGCCCTGGTTGAGAGTCTCTTTTGCAAGCACTTCTCAACCTTCCTTAAACCTAGTTCCCTACACTGGGCAGAACATCTCTTTTGCAAGAATGTTCAGCCCTGGTTGAGAGTCTCGTTTGCAAGCACTTCTCAACCTTCTTTATACCTTGTTCCCTACATCTCCCCCTTTCTTTTCTTGTAGATGCTGAATAAACGCTTGAATACGCAAAGCTTTTTCTTTCAATTGTTTCCCTTTTCGCCAGCGCTGGTAGACTATAAAAGCAATAAAACATAAAGCAACAATTAACAAAGTATTCACAAAGGATGTTGTTAACAATGTAGATACATCCCCTAAAGGATTAAGGTTATCTAATCCTTCTTGAAGACTCTTCAGTATATCAGAACCAAGAATATCAGGCAGCGTCTTACTAAAAGTTGACAATATAGTTTGTTCCAATTCCATAATTTCAGCAGTTAAATTCTGGTGTCCCACTAAAGACCTTTTCACCTTTTCTTAACCCTCACTCATATTAAAGGGAACAGGGGTTACACATAGGTGAGATGAGTTCCAATCACATTTTAACACACTCTTTGTAGCTAACACAGTCACTTGATCTCCTAACCAGGAAACAGTGTGTTGTAAATTCAATACATCAGTAGCCAATTGAGCGTCCAAATCATGCTGTTGGTGCCACAATAAATGAGCATCTTTATGCCATTCCCTGACAAAATCAGCCGTCTGTATGCCCTGATGCAAAGCAAGAGCTGCTACAGTTGCTGTTGCTGTTACTGAAGCCACGGCGGGAACTGATGCGATGACGACGCCAAGCATTCTTGGGGATCGATGGAGAAGAGTGTGAACAGCGTTCACAAGAGGAGCGACAGCACAAGAGCCCGACCACGGCCGAGTGAGATTCGCAGGCAACCAGAGTCCAGCCCGTGCTTTCACAGTGACCGAAGAGCGATTACTGGAATGGACCATCTTGTTTTCAACATTTTCCCACCAAGAACGATTTATACACTGAGTCAAGTTACAATCAGAACATGATATAACTCCCAAAATTTCATTCCAAATCCATTGCCCATACAGTAAAGAATAAGGAAATTTTACACATGCTATAGCAGAGTAAGATTTATTAATATGCAAATGAACTTGAAATGGCCCCTTAGGATCATTAATATTTAAAGTAAAGTTTCCTGTCCATATAGTAAGGTCACCTGACACTGCCCATAATTTCCATATATCTCCTTGTAATTGAGGGTGCCCATCCATTTGTAATTGAGGTGGAACCAATGCAAAATGTTGCCATATTACAGCTTCATTTCCTTGACCACTCAAGGTACCATTTATGCGAAGCCATTTTAAAGATCGATTAGACCATTTTTCTAAAAATTCTCCATGAGTAGGACTCCAATCTACAATTACATGATTTGAAAAATTCATAACTAGACGAGGGTCATGATCCCTGCAATGTTTTCTCAGCTTCTTGAGTCAGTTTCTTCAACTGTCCCCATGTCGGTGGACCTGCCTCTCTTGTCACAAAGGTGAAAGTCCTCTGCATTGACAGTTCCTGAAACTGGCGCATGATTGGGTCGCTCATCCTGCAACTTCACCAATCTCAATGGAACCCGGATCCTGGAATTATTCACAGAAATAAAAGCATACCCTCGCCCCAAGAAGTGAAGTACTGCTGGAATCCATCCCTTTATCTCATCCTTATACCATACCTGGGAATGTTCAAAGCTTTTTGTCTTCTTTTCTGAATTGCCAAAATGCTGTTCTGCTGGAGTAATCTTACTTTTTCCCCAGACGTTCAAAAAGTTAAGAGTTAATAGTGTTTTATTTAATACATCCCTTGGTGATATCACACCTTTTCCCCCCTTTCTTATTTTTTTCAATGTATTCTCGAAGAGTCCAATTAGGTCTTTCAATTATAGCTTGTCCTTGACTATTATAAGGAATACCAAAAGTGTGCTTAATATGATACTGTTTTAAAAATTGAGTTAATTTAGAGGATTGATATGCGGGAGCATTATCAGTTTTTAATTCTATAGGCATGCCCATAATAGCAAAACAAAATAGTAAATGAGTAATAACAGAATCTGCCTTTTCTGAACTTAAAGCTGTAGCCCACTGAAAGTGAGAATAAGTATCTATAGTATGATGAACACATTTCTGTTTACCGAATAAGGAAATAAAAACAACATCCATTTGCCAGATTTGGTTAGATTGTAGTCCCCTGGGATTTACTCCAGGAGGGGCAAAGGGCAAAATAAACGGTGCACATATGGAACAGGAACGAACAATGCATTGAGCTTGCTTTCGTGTTAACGAATAAGTTTTTTGTAACCCTTTAGGATTAGTATGATGTAAGCAATGTTCTTGTGTTGCAGACTGTAAAGGATAAAGTAAGGCATCTATATTTGCATTTCCTTGAGATAATGGTCCGGGGAGAGAAGAATGAGCTCCAATATGAGTAAAAAAGACAGGGTTAGTTCGCCTAATTAATAATTGTTGAACCTGAAAAAATAATTTATCAATATTAGTTTTTAAAGTTACCGGTAGAGTGGCTTCAGGAAGATAAATACATGAAAAGACTGCATATTTAGAATCAGAAACAATATTAATAGGAATATTAAAAAAATCCTGTAATGCCAAACAAATGGCCCGAAGTTTAGCAGGCTGCACAGAAGAAAAGGAATGTGGAACAACTTTAGATGTAGTATCAGTCCAATAGCCAGCAGTATTTTTATTGGCATCTGTAAAA
>SJYO01029777.1:622938-760000 GCA_006410555.1 Capra ibex | reverse complement strand
GTCGGGTAAGACTTCCTCTAGTTGGGACCCTAAAGAAACCTTCCTTACAACGACTTCGACTTTGAGGTCATGAAACCGGTGGAGCACACTTCTCAACTGAGTAACCTTTTCTGAGACTACGACCCTCCCCAACCCTCTTCCTCCTCTTCCCCTGCTGTCACCTACTCTACCGACCTACCGTAGTGTCTGAGCTACCTGCACTCAGACTCACTTGAGGCCCTCAACCACTACCTGTCCCTCTGGACCTCACGACACCAAGTACCCTAGCGTTTCTCAGCCTGTGCTGACTCGCTGACTTGACTTGAGTCCTAAGACACACTAACTAGTGAAAGATATCTACCCCTGTGATTACGTGTCTCACGGACGATTCCAATACGTAGTTCGTCTTCTGAAATAGAAGTTCGACTCGATCTAGATAGACACCTGAAGTACACGTGGTGGATTAAGTGGATAATCTGTGACGGACCTCACAAGGAGAGAGTCAAGTGGTTCATAGGAGGACACTTTTCGGATGGGAGAAAAATCACGGGACTGAAGACTAGAACGAATGACAGTGAGAAAAAGACTTTTCCTCATTCAAGGTCATATAGAAGGAGTTCAAAGAAAAAGAGGTTGGGGAAGACAACGACACTAGTAGCAGGACTCGTGTTAAGGAGTGCCTGACAGGAACGGGTTTTCGGAAGTTACCCAGAGAACGGTTACCCAGTTTCAAAATGTAGATGCAAATAACCGGTAAGTATTGTACCGGGTTTGATGGAAAGGTAAACGGATTGATGAGAACGACGACGACGACGATTCAGCGAAGTCAGTACAGGTTGAGACGCGGTGGGGTCTCTGTCGTCGGGTGGTCCGAGGAGACAGGGACCCTAAGAGGTCCGTTCTTATGACCTCACCCAACGGTAAAGGAAGACGACTGGTGAGTAGTATGAGAAGAAAGTTCAAGTAAATAACAATTAAGTAAAGGCGAAGAGTACGGAAAGTAGAAGACTACCGTGCAAAGGGTTTAAGGGAAGGAGGTAGAACTTTCCAGGTTTAAGATGGAAGGAGTTCTAGGTGAGTTATAACAGTAGAAGTTTTTAGGAATGTATACGGGTCTCAGAAGGGAGTAGGAAGAATCCGACCTAATCACAGGGAGGAGACTAAAGGACAACGTGAAAGAGAGAGGTGGATAATAACGTGATAATGGTCATAAAGAGGGATACCACTGTCAGAGTGTCACTCAGAGATAGAAACATGGTTTGGGGTAGGGGTCAGTGTAAGTGTCCATTAGTAGGAATCAAGGACTTGTATCATCTACAGGTCAAGTGTAGAAACCTTGATTTAAATTTAACTCCACGACGTCCTTGCACCATAGTCAGATTACCCGTTTTTACCTGTGTATAAGGGTTTTACGACACTAACATCATAATTGAAATACATGGAATGAAGTACACCGGAAGAAACCTTAATAATAGTTGTAAATAAAATAACACTTTGACTCCTAGACCCTACACCTAAATGAGTTGGTTTCATTATGTTTTAATACTTTCTTTGAGTCCAGAGGGGGTTTTCACTTGAAGAGATCTTTCAGAGAGACATTCTTACAATCAAAACAGTCTTTGTGTCTCTTTTTTTTTTTCTTCTTTGTGTGAAGAACCAAAATTTATGAGAGGAACAGAAATGCTGACAGTCTATAAAATCCAGTAAATGATGACTGAACGTCTAGTTTCCACTGATAGCAGTTTTAACCTAGAGACCATAAAGAAAAATAAATAATTAAGGGAAAGAGAAATTCAATATGTCTCACTTCTCTTATGTTGTCTGTAAAGTATCTTCTAGTACCCAACTTCTATTTGTTATACTTTCCTTTCTTGGTATCCTCAGTAGGTCTGTTCGGAAGGAAAAATACTTAAGAATCGACGGTTTAAAGGCCTGTGAGTGTCTGGGATCTTTTCCTTCCACATCGGACGTTTTGGACCACCTTGAAAGTGGTCTCCCCCGAGTTTATATTCTTGAGTTTCAGTTAAGGAATATGGTCAATCCTCTCATAACTTTTATATGGATATATGTGACATATATAGATACATGTATAATTATTACTAATTCACGGTCCGAAACAGGATCTATGGTCTTTATGTTTTGCTAAACCGTAAAAGGAAAACACCTCAAGTATCGGTTCACTGATTGTGTCAATATTCACTTAAATATCCGAGTTTATGTATTAATATTTTACGTTATCCTTACGTTAGGTCGTTGATGAAAGAACCCGTCAAAAAAAAAAAAAGGGAGTCTATTTACTTTTGTAAAAAAGTGTATCTCCGGAACAAACAATAGTGGTTTTTGGTTCCCTTTCTTCTTTGGAAGTCCACAACAAGTTACTCCCATTTATCATTGGTTTAACACCATTCGGGCATGGTACATTATGATGAGTCGTTAATTTTTTTTTATCTGTTAACTATATGTGTTTTTGAACCGGAGTAGAGTTCCTTAAACAAGACTCACTTTATTCGGTTAGAGCGTCTAATATATTACATAGGGTAAATGTATCTTAAAAATTTACTGTTTTATTATCTTTATTCTTATTTTAATCACTAACTATCCCCAACCCCTACGACCCCCAATACACACTCCTTTTTCTTCACCAGTTGTACGGTCTGAGAATATCACTACCCGATAAATCACAAAACTGACACCACCATCTATGTACTGGGGTGTGTACTTTATTTTAACGTATCTTGATTTGTTAGTGTGACCTCTTCCTTTACCGTTGCGTGCGGGTCATAAGAACGGACCCTTTAGTTAGGGCACATGTCTCGTCGGACCACCCGATGTCAGGGGCCCCAGTGTTCTCAGCCTGTGTTGACTCACTGATAGTGTGTTAGTGTGTGTGTCTTCCATTTTGACCCCTTTATATCTATTCTGAGCTCTTCGTGCAGCTGCAGGACCGACGCTATGACGTGACACCGAAACGGTCTCCATTGAGAGCCCCTTTTAAGCGTTTTCATATGTCTCCGACAGTGACATGACAAAAAGTTTTGACGTACACTTAAACGTTAATAGAGTTTTATTTTTTTTTTAATTAACTTTATGCGATACTCGATATTGTCTTAAATGAACTATTCTACTTCCACAGACTGTATCCCTACACCAGGTCGGACCCTCCGGGTCATTCTAGAGAGGTATTTTCTCTTGTAAACTAGACTCCTACTCATACATATTAGACATCTTCATCAATCCCCGTGGATCCTCCTCCCCCGTTTTCTTTCGTATGTCTTATCGTATCCTATTTAGTTTCTCCATTCGTTCTAACGGTGATATTCGATAAAATTTCTAACGGAGGAATAAAACACAAAAGAATTTTACGATAGTATGTCCCTTACGACACCCAATGAGAGACCCCCAACCCCGCCCCTCTCCGCCCTTTGATAGAAGAAACCTTTATGGTTACCTTAATAAAATGAATTTGAGAAATTTTTTGTTTCGAAAATTTTTTACAAAAACACATACAACGGCCCCACCCCCCACCCCTCCACATTACACACACCGACATAATATTTTATCACTTAAAGGGAATAGACTTTGATTTGTTATTCTCTTAAACTGGTAACATCCAACCTGTATGTGTTACTAATCCTTGTTATAACTTTATCTGCTCTAGATTACAAGGAAAGGTAAAGATATTATCAGAATCACGAGAAAACCCTGTCCTAATTTCTCTTTTTCCTGTCCGTCTACACCCCCTTTTATAGACCTTTAACTAGTATCGTAGAACTCAACTAAATTCCTTAACGAGATTACTCAATACCGTCGAAAGTCCAACGTTTTGGGACTTCGTGCCACACACTTTTGTCCGTCCTGTAGTGTCTCCTAAAGTGTGTACCCAGGGACCTCAGGAGAGAAGGAGGTCCATCTACTCAGAAAAGAATTACCAGACGTAACGTCCGATGAGTAAGACCTAACCCAATATTTGTGTTCGGGAGGATAATTAAAGTTTACTACGTAAAGATAGAGACCGTTACTTATTTTGTCTAGTTACGGTGGGTGTACAAAATAACCCGGAGGACACTTTACTTAGACATCCCTCTGTCGGTCGTCCTACCTCAACTGTACGTCTACTCTAAACATTCACTCCTGTATAACTAATAAAAGTAGAGTCGAGTTCGTCATTAAGGTGGGTTGCGACGAAGGGGACAAACTCGAGTAATAAATACGGTATTTTTGTGATAGAGTTACTATTATTGTCCGAAGTAAATGTTCGACCTTGTATTTCGTAGTTGCGAATTCTAAAGTTCTCCATCTTCTTCTCCCTCTCTCTTTAAATTGTTCAGGATGTCTTCGTGTTTTGACGGTTCGGAGTAGAACGTCGAAAATAAGGGAGTTTTTTCGTCCTTTCGCTCGTCCATGTTCTAATGACCCGAGAAATAATTTTTGAGTCCCGAACAGGTTCCCAACCTTACTACCTCCTGAGTCCTAAAAGAGGTATCACTTTGAAGGGAATACCTTTAGACTAAAAACGACACGGTACAGCAACAGGGACAAGTTCCATCTCTCTCTGAAAAGTTCACGGAAGACCGTGCACACAAAGTGTCAGAGTGGACAGGTAGACTCGTAGGTAAGTTTACCTCGGTGAAAGTCGTCTTTGATTTTTTACGCAGGCACATCTCCCAAAGACGAACAAAACAAAACAAACAAACAAAATGGTAGTTACCCGTTAAAGGTTTCAATTGTTCCGGATATAGATGGCGATACAGTAGTTATGAGACCATTAGAAGTAAAGTTAAATTTGAGTTTGTCCAGAAATTAAGTCCAATTGGTCGTCGTCAGTAAGACGTATGTACAAGGAACGTGACGAACACCCTCGAGATCCGAAAGAGCCAATCTATTCTGTATCTAGGTCGGTAGTCTCTCGGAAGTCGGATCCCGTCCTCAGAATGTACATCGTTCTTCCAGATTTGTGAATGTCGTCTTCTTAAATGCCTTCCTTTATTATGAATGTTGTATCTCTACACCCTTCCGTGGGGCACTATCTACTTAGGAATCGACCCAAGACTTTAACAGATAAGAGGATGTAAAAGATAAACTTTTAAACGAATGAAGAGAAATTACTTTGTCATTATGTACAAATAATCTCCTTTAACTTTTTTCGTATGGATACATTCTTTTCGTTTACTTTTGATCCAGTTATAGAGTAATAAGTCTATATTGGTGGAACTATTAATCCCTATAAATGAAGATAGTCAAGTTAAATCAACGAGTCAGCACAGGTTGAGAAAGACTGGGGTACTTAGCGTCGTGTGGTCCGGAGGGACAGGAAGTGGTTGAGGGTCTCAAATGAGTCTGAGTGTAGGTAGCTCAGTCACTACGGTAGGTCGGTAGAGTAGGAGCCAACAGGGGTAAAGGAGGACGGGGGATAGGGAGGGTCGTAGTCTCAGAAAAGGTTACTCAGTTGAGAAGAGTACTCCATCGGTTTCATGACCTCAAAGTCGAAATCGTAGTAAGGAAGGTTTCTTTAGGGTCCCGACTAGAGGAAGTCTTACCTGACCAACCTAGAGGAACGTCAGGTTCCCTGAGAGTTGTCAGTAGAGGTTGTGGTGTCAAGTTTTCGTAGTTAAGAAGCCGCGAGTCGAAAGAGTTGAGAGTGTAGGTATGTACTGGTGACCTTTTTGGTATCGGAACTGATCTGCCTGGAAACGACCGTTTGATTACAGAGACGAAAACTTATACGATAGATCCAACCAGTATCAAAGGAAGGTTCTTCGTTCGTAGAAAATTAAAGTACCGACGTCAGTGGTAGACGTCACTAAAGCCTCGGGGTTTTTTATTTCAGACTGTGACAAAGGTGACAAAGGGGTAGATTTAGGGTACTTCACTACCCTGGTCTACGGTACTAGAAGCAAAAGACTTACAACTCGAAATCCGGTTGAAAAAGTGAGAGGTGAAAGTGAAAGTAGGTCTCCGAAAAATCAAGGAGAAGTGAAAGACGGTATTCCCACCACAGTAGACGTATAAACTCCACTAACTATAAAGAGGACCGTTAGAACTAAGGTCGAACACAAAGAAGGTCAGGTCGCAAAGAGTACTATATGAGACGTATCTTCAACTTATTCGTCCCACTGTTATACGTCGAAACTGTGTGAGGAAAAGGATAAACCTTGGTCAGACAACAAGGTACAGGTCAAGATTGACAACGAAGGACTGGATGTATGTCCAAAGAGTTCTCCGTCCAGTCCACCAGACCATAAGGGTAGAGAAAGTCTGAAAAGGTGTCAAATAACACTAGGTGTGTCAGTTTCCGAAACCGTATCAGTTATTTCGTCTTTATCTACAAAAGGACCTTGAGAAAACGAAAAAGGTACAAGGTCGCCTACAACCGTTAAACTAGAGACCAAGGAGACGGAAAAGATTGTGGTCGAACTTGTAGACCTTCAAGTACCAAGTGCATAACGACTTCGGACCGAACCTCTTAAAACTCGTAATTAAATGATCGCACACTCTACTCACGGTAACACACCATCAAACTCGTAAGAAACTGCAACGGAAAGAAACCCTAACCTTACTTTTCCCTGGAAAAGGTCAGGACACCGGTGACGACTCAAAAGGTTTACACGACCGTATAACTCACGTCGTGAAAGTGTCGTAGTAGAAAGTGCTAAACTTTGTCGAGTTGACGTTAAGGTAGTGGAGGTGATCGAAACAAGCATCACTACGAAAGGTTCCGGGTGAACTGAAGTGTAAGGTCCTACAGACCGGGATCCACTCACTAGTGTGGTAGCACTAATAGACCCAGTACTGCTAGAGAAAACATGCCAAGAAGACACATAAGAACGGTGGAGAAAAATTATAGAAGACGAAGACAATCCAGGTATGGTAAAGTCAGGAAATAGTTCAGGTAGAAACGTATTTTACAAGGGAACCCTAGAGATTAAAAGAACTTCTCGAGAGATCAGAAAGGGTAAGACAACAAAAGGAGATAACCAAACGTAACTAGCGACTCCTTCCGAAAGAATAGAGAAGAACGATAAGAAACCTTGAGACGTAAGTCTACGAACATAGAAAGGAAAAAAAGGAAACGAAAAGTTAAGAGAAGAAAAGTGTCGATAAACGTTCCGGAGGGGTCTGTCGGTAAGACGAAAAAACGTAAAGAATGAAGATATGGACAAGGATTAATCTAAAATATATATTTTCGTCTACATGTAAAATGTAGTAAAAACATAGATGTAAAAAAGGTGAATTCTTGTACAGTACTTTTTGGAAAATCCAGTCCCATATAAGAAGTAGTAGTAAGATTACTGACGTTCTATAGGAAACATTCCTACAGTGTATAAATGGATTGACTAAAGCACTTTGACCTGTCAATGACAATTTTTACAGTGACCCCGATTTTTGTTATAAGATTAATTGTACAATCTTTGTTTAAGAAATGAGTGTAGGTACTACTAGTGAAATCCTATTTAAGGATTTTGATTTTAATGGTCTATTTTTCGTAAAAATTTCAACAACTATCTATGTCGTTACAGTAAAAAGTATTTACAAGATAGTTAAAACAAAGGGTTGTCATCTATCCTCACACTGAAGGGTCTGTCAAAAGACTGTCCGTCTCAACTACCCCTTACAAAACAGGCGACTATTTTATTGGAACCGTCCCTATTACATTTATAAACCACCATAAGTCCGGATACAAATCCACAATCGACCTCTGTTTCAGTCTTCTCTCCAAACCTCGTTCACTCACTCAGTTTTATTGAAACGAAAAGAAAGTAGATTATCGTTTTTAGTCCGTGACTGTTTAAAAATTTAATCAACATAGTCATAATATTCATTATATACATGTATTACTTTCGTTTATATTTTTTGTATATCCGATATTTAACTTATTATTATCACCGGAGTTTCCTTTACCGTTGGATGAGGTCACAGGAACGAATCTCTTAGGGTCCCTGTCGCCTCGGATCACCCGACGGCCGATACCCCAGCGTGTCTCAGTCTGTGCTGACTACGCTAAATCGTCGTCGTCGTCGTTCGGGAAGTAGACCGACGGAAGGTGTTTACATTGACTCATCGACCAGTACAAAAGTCCTCTCAACACTCAAGGAGTTCATACGAAACACACGAACTAAACAAAAAAAAAATTGGTTTTACCCTGATGGATAGACTAGATGGTTGAACTCTTTTTACTTAACGTGTATGAACAGAGTCGAAGGAGGAAAGAAGAGAAATCCTTCAAGACGGGGTCACTGGCACGGGCCCCTTCAGGGATGCCTCGTACAAGACGGGTCACCCTCGGGAAATGACCAGATCCGTATGTCACCCGTAAACCCTTCGGTCAGACGGACTTCTAGTTTCAACGTAAGAGATCGTCTGAAATGACAAATAAATTTCCCCAATAAAACCAGAGGTGTATACGATAAAGAACAGAATAAAGAGTTATTCTGAGACTTTAATCCGTCCTCTTTCCACATGATAAACGACCCACATGAGAGTTTCTTAGGTTACGTATATTTGCATCTGTCAAACCAATTGGTCAGAAGACAACTACTCGTAAATATCAAACGTCTAAAAAATTTAATGTGTTTTGTGTATGAATGTATTCATATAAACATTCCATATTAGATTGTTTACCTTAATGAGACACTTTCACATACGTAAGAAACTCAAAACTTTCTCGGTTTAACTGAAGATAAAAAAAATGTGCAATATATAAAATGTTTAAATGTTAGAGTAGTTATCAATTACGTGATAACCTAAAAGAGTTTTTGACGGTTATTCGTCATAAGAGTTTGACTAGATGTGGTAAGATTATCCACTGTTTTCCGTAGAGTGACTTTAGAAGTAAACGTAAAGGAATTAATATACACTCTAACACGAGAAAAAGTACAAGTACCCGGTAAACCTATAAGAAAGATCCCTGACGGACTAGCAGAAGAAACGAGTAAAAAGATAATTCAGTAAACAGAAAGACAATGACTAAAAATTTCAAGAAACGTATAATTATTTCAGTCGATAAAGAGATGTAATACACGATACTTATTAAAAAGGTAAATAATAAATAGAAAACTAAAAATCATCCGTACAAAAAGAAAAGCAGTTTATAGTGTCTCAGTTTAAGATAAACGAAAATACTGAATAGATATGACTTAATGATGACCGGTTTACTAGGGACTCTTCTCTCTGGGGATTCTAACTTTTTCTTTTTATGATCTTTGTCTATACTTAACCTCCTTATAATGTTACTGAAATTATGTATCAGTTCTGATACCATTACCATTTGGTTACTTTTACTCACACTCTTAGAAGTCTTTTATCCACAACAATTCTCCCTCATCTTCCATTCACTTCTAATTTTTCCTATTTTAAGATTCTAATTTTGTAGTCATCATGACCCTCAACTGTGCATGTAAAAGAGATTCCTTTAAGGAAATAAAAGGTTAGTATGTGCTTGACGTAATTAGACCTGAATGTTTGTTAAGATTGTCTAATAAAAGTCACCTATTACAATCAGAGAAAAATTCTACAGTTGATGAAGAAAGGGAGAGGAATCTCTTACTTTTTAAATTATTACAATCGTATTATCTCCCACAGGATCCTGTTATAGTTAAATTATTGATGTGATAATAAATAATTACTTATAATACAGAGACTATTAGAATATTTCTTAAGGAAAACGGTACGAATAGTGTTCATTACTACTATATGAATAAATACTTATAACTGGTAAACCAGGAAAGAATCTGGTTTTAGAGGTACTCTTGGTACAAACAATGTAAGTGAACATGAATCGTTTTCCGAATGTATATTATTCACAGGTTCTTCGGTGGAGGGTACTTACTTACCATCGACGGTAAGTGTATAGGAAATTTACAAAAGTATGAATATTTCGTATATATGGACGTCTTTAAATAGGCCTACAACTTACAGTGTCGTCGAGGTACCCAATCCGAAACAAGGGTAAAATAACTCCTCCTTTAAATCCAAGTTCGTACACTGTACTGTAAAGGTCCTAGTCTATTCCTCGCTTTAGTATTGAAGTTCTGTGTTAAAGTGTATCGCGGATAAAGTGTTACAGTGCGGAGTGTAGATCTTAGTATTTTCAAGTTTCTACTTTTCCAATTTTTGATAGATTTACCACGGTCTGAACCATCAAGTATTTTTTGTATACACAAGACACGTGTTTATTACTTTATTATTTACAGGAGTAATCCACCAAGTATGTTAATGATACCACTGAAACTACAAGTTTCAGTTCCAATAAATGGTAATCATTCAATAACTCTTATGTAAAATTCATACTGTTACCTATAGAGAGACGGGTTCGGGTTTCACTCATACTTTTCTCACACCGAAACACAACCTCTTTCTTCTCAAATCTAATCAATCATTCTACTAGTGTAATTCTATACTGGGTGATACTGATTTGTGTCGACACTGAGACTTCAATTGGTTCTCTCCTCTGAAAGAATACCGTGTCGTCTAATCTGTTCTTCGATGAAGATTAAAGCCGTCTCGGACTGCTAGCCAGTCTAAGTGTTGTTGTTCAAGGAGTAGGTTACTTATACACTATTTGCGAACACAACATTGTCCGGCGTACGACTTTCGGTCTCTAAGGTGTCGTCTCTTCTCCCCGTTTTAGAGACGGGAGTCCTTCGTATATAAGATTATTCCACTGCGTAGTTTCTGTTACTTCTATGAGCATTTGCGTCGTGGCGTGGAAGACTGATAATCTGTTTATAGGTTCCGTCTCGTTTTATCAATCCCAGTTTTGGTCTCCGATCTATAACTACAAGCATTTTGTCTTGCCTCCAAAACTTCGATCCCTTGTTCTCCCTTCTACTCTCTGCTACGTCAGTTTTCGGTCGTCCCCGGTTCAGTACGTCCTATCCTTCAGACCCAAAAGAAGTAACTTACTCTTTAGTGACTTCCCAAAATTTATCCCTCTATCGAAAGACTTCCTTTTGACGACGGACGGATTTCGGGGGTCTGTGACGTTGGTAGGAGTTGCCGCGTGAGCCTCTCCTAAGTCCCACCTCTCTCCGTCCTACGACCGGAATCTCGCAATTCCACGTATGGTTTCCTTCTAAAATCGCTCGGGTCCGAGGACGTGGAGGGGTATGTGTCCTCGCACGATTTAAGTAGCTGAACTCTACGGGTACAAGAGAAATCAATTGTTGTCAGACAACTTCACAGTTGATGGACCAGAAACAACGTTGTTGATACATAGGACCGAGGAGGGAATAGAGAAACCTCGTCAGAACCTCACCGCTCCGACACAGGGTTCGACTCCACGTCGTTTATTTTGTGTTAAGAGTTGAAAATCCAACAGGAAAAAAAAAGTCAATTATTAATATTAAGATTACAAACGAGAATCAGACATCAAAGATCCGACTTTCTCACTACTACAACTCTCTTCTTTACGATCATTTCAAACTACTTTAAAGACAAAATTCCCTTCGTGGCTTCAGGTTGTCCTTAGTCGTGTAAATTCTTCCCTTCCTCTCACTGGAGTCACAATACCGAAATGTCTTAGTCTTTACAACGAGAAAATAACTACCATTCGAGAACCTTCGTGGGTACGAAACTTCTTGAAAGACCGGAGAATAGAGATTTTGACTGGCATCGTGTAGGACTGGTGAGTAGGTACTCTCCAGACTTTTAATGGTTTCCCCTAAATCTCGTAACATAACGTTGTAAAAGAAATGGGTCTTTTTACTTATTTACTTACTCACTTGTACATTTATTTCTTCGTTTTATTGAGAGTCTCAAAATCAACTTCTACTCTATACCTAATTTCGTTACTGTAGTTTAGGATGAAATAGTAGTCTTAGGTAAACCTTTCGAAACATTTCTAGTGTTAAAGATCCAGGGTGAACACGTCTAAGATTGGATGACTAATCGTCCCGAGACACGGGTCCTTAGACATAAAAAATTTCCAGGGTAATTTACAACTACAAATCGGTCCAAATCGTTGGTAACTTAATCAATTCGAACGGTTCAGGGAAAGTCGGGTTACTCAGACATTTAATAGTTTGACGTCACCCTGGTTGTACCCTGGTAACGATCTACCACGATTACACCTGACGGTTTGACAAAGTAAAATTTAAAGTAAACTCCTCTTTCGGTTTGCTATAATCGTTTTTTTTTTTTCTTTTTCAATAACCGTGGTTTAAGAGGGTCGACGATACGTAACTTGCGAGTTTAATGATATATATAAGACTAACACACTCTCTCTTTTACGTAGAAGGTCCCTCTGTACTGACTACCAGGTCCCTAACAAATCCAGGACCCTCTTCCATAAATCTTGGTAGTATGTAATAAAAACATTTTGAGGGGGACAACAGTGAAACCCTTTTTTTTGTCTAGTGAACACAGACACAGAAGATCGATATTCAACACGATTCACTCCTCCTTCGACGGTAGTTTTCGTAGGGTACCCAAGTTCCAGTGTACCGCTCAGTGACTGGTTTTATCACAAGTCAGTACCTGAGATACAAGAATTAATACATTAATCAGAGGGTTCCATTTCGTTGTCGTGTTTGGTTGTCTTCATGGATTAATAAATCTACCTTTAATATAACGAAAGGACATGGTCTCATTTGGGAGAATCCTTTTTACTATGCTGGTCCTTTCCCTCCTCATAACCGTTTCAGAAAACAGGTATTTATTAAACGAAAAAGACAGGACCACAACATTATAACTTTACGGTCATAATCACCGAGAAAAACCCCTCCCCTTGATATGGGTGTAGTCCGGTATATCAAAATCTAAAGCCCATTTGGTCATTTCACTCACGAAATAAGCGATAGACTGTAAGAAAGTCGTCTCGAACTCAAACACCATACGTGACTGGTGATATTACCTGTGGTTTTCATGTTACCACTGATTTTGTGTTTAGGACGAGAACTCTTTTAGGATCGCGCACGCTACCGGTCCAGGACACGAACATACTCATATGATGTGGTTCACAATATTCAGATACGTCTGTGACACTGAAACAAGTTTTCTTCTTAAAGTACCTTTTCTTTCAATATATATATATATATATATGCATACATACGTAATTATACATATAGTTAGATATATAGACCAAAACTAGAGACCCAACCTTTCTAGGGGACCTCTTCCCGTACCGTTGGGTGAGGTCGTAAGAAGGGACCTCTTAGGGTACCTGTCTCCTCGGACCACCCGGTGTCAGGCACCCCAAGGTTTCTCGGCTCGTCCTGACTCGCTGATTCGTGCCGTGCCGTAGGCACATAGACTTAGCGAAACGACATACGGACTTTGATTGTGTTGACACAGTTAGTCGATGTGAAGTTAAACTTTTTCTCTGAAGAAAGGTCCGACCGGAACGTTGTATAAACTTAAAGATCTTCACAGGGTTTTGTGAAAGGTAAAGTGTACAAGGAACGTACACGGGAAAGGTCTGTTAAGAGAGAACCATAAATTGACGGTAGAAACTTATGGTTTCGGTGTACCACTCCGGGTACGTACGTTATAGACCAAGTGTCAAAGGTACGCAAGGTCCCTTCTGTAGAGACGAGTTTAAGGTCTATTAGTTCTTTTCTTCGGAGTTACATTAAGATCGACGGATGGTAAATTCAGAAGGGTCTATTCTCGGATTTGGAATGTCCTGTCTCTGGTTAATAAGGGTGATATAAGACGGTCTTAATTTTTTGTTTTTAGTATCAACAGTACACAACCTAAATAATGAACAGTCCATGACACGATTCCCTAAATGTATTAGTCAAGAGACGAGTAAATTAGGAATTTTACTGGTACTTATAACGAATAACAATAAGGGTAAAATGTCTACCACTTTGTTTCCGAAAAATCTCCTATAATGAACTGGTTCTATTGTATTGACCATTTTTCAGCCCGACTCTGACTTTGGGTTTATACCAACGGACAGAGGTATTAAATAACTTTGATATTAAATAAATGTAGTTTTAAATAAAATCGGTAGACAATTGAACAGTCAGGTATACTTATAGACCAACTTAAGAACTAGTTGTCTTAGGTATCGTATTATTTAACCAAATAAATAATATGATGTTACAAACCCCACCAAATAATAGGTTGTTGTCGATTGATCTTATTCTGAAGAGGCTAGACTGACAATCAATTTTATGTTTATGTGTGGGCAGTTCCTGTTAAATAATAGGTAAAGACTTTCTTTCCATTTCATTGTAAATGTCTCTAATAACACGTCAGATTAAAAAACGTCAAATAATACACGAAAGGAATCTCTGTATTTTATAAAGGTAGAACCTGGAGTAAAAAATGTCTTTTCGTGTAAATGAAACTCGTACCTCTTTACGAGTCTGCAATGGATTTCATGTAGAAGGATCTGACTACAGAATCGTACAATAACTGGTTCCCTAAAAATCTCTTTGAATGAGGATACCGTAATTATACGGAGACCAGTGATTACACAATTATAAGTGGTAGGGGAAATCGGACAGACGAAATGTGAGTAGAAAGTTTATTAGTTGGGTCTGAATCAAAGGGGACCTTCTAAAAGGTACTAGACATTGTCAAATTAATCCATCTACTATAGACTCGAAGGTTACATAGTACATGGGTCAGTTTCGTTCATAAAGACTTTCTAGTTGTCAAATCACGAGTAAAGACGTAGATTTAACATTTTAGGAACTCCTAGCTCTACATCGAAACGAGTGACGAGGTAGGGGCATTGAATGGTATCCCAGGTATTCTAGTGTTTACTGGTACTCTTTATTTTGAGTTCAAGGATATAGAAGTTTATAGAATGTATCAACGAATTGGGAAGATGAAGACTAGTCACTTTTTGTGGTTATGAAAAGACAGTGGTAATAGAATAAAAAAGTTAGGGAGTTGAGGGGCTTTCATCTTCAGACCGTACTACCCGGGAGTGACCACAAATCCCCCTCTCACTCCTCCTTGTCCCTACTTCTTGGGACTTGACAACCTACTCTACTCCGTCCAGTTGATATAGGTACTCAGACCTCTATCTGATGGACCCAAGTTTTCACTTCAGCGAGTCAGTACTAGTTGAGAAACGCTGGGGTACCTAATATACCGGATGGTCCGAGGAGACAGGTACCCTAAAAGGTCCGTTCTTATGACCTCACCCAACGGTAAAGGAAGAGGTCCTCTAGAAGGACTGGATCCCTAACTTGGACCCAAAGTGCGTAATATCCGTCCACGAAATGGTAGACTCGGTGACCCCTTCAGTGGAACCAAGTCTCAAACCAAAATAATCGACGAAAGAACACTAGAACAAGTCAAATGAATTGGAATGGTTCTGATTAACAGGAGTTACATTATCTCTAATAACGGTTTGATTTACTTTACCACGTGGTACTCTCAGACCCATACATATATCGAGTATCATTCGTAAGTCAAAGAGTTCTCCGTCCAGTCCACCAGACCATAAGGGTAGAGAAAGTCTTAAAAGGTCAAATAACACTAGGTGTGTGAGTTTCCGAAACCGTATCAGTTAGTTCGTCTTTATCTACAAAGAGACCTTGAAAGAACGAAAAAGGTACTAGGTCGTCTACAACCGTTAAACTAGAGACCAAGGAAACGGAAAAGACTGTGGTTGAACTTGTAGACCTTCAAGTACCAAGTACATAACGACTTCGAACCGAACCTCTTAAAACTCGTAATGAAATGATCACACACCCTACTCACGTTAACACACCATCAAACTCGTAAGAAACCGTAACGGAAAGAAACCCTAACCTTACTTTTCCCTGGAAAAGGTCAGGACACCGGTGACGACTCAAAAGGTTTACACGACCGTATGACTCACGTCGTGAAAGTGTCGTAGTAGAAAGTCCTAAACTTTGTCGAGTTGACGTTAGGGTAGTGGAGGTGATCGAAACAAACATCACTACGAAAGATTCCAGGTGAACTGAAGTGTAAGGTCCTACAGACCGAGATCCACTCACTAGTGTAGTAGCACTAATAGAACCAGTACTTCTAGAAAAAACATGTCAAGAAGACACATAAGAACGGTGGAGAAGAATTATAGAAGACGAAGACAATCCAGGTCTGTTAAAGACAGGAAATAGCTCGGGTAGAAACGTACTTTACAAGGGAACCATAGAGATTAAAAGAACTTCTCTAGAGATCAGAAAGGGTAAGACAAAAAAAGGGAGAAAAACAAACGTGACTAGCGACTCCTTCCGAAAGAATAGAGAGGAACCATAAGAAACCTTGAGACGTAAGTCTACGAATATAGAAAGTAAAAGAGGAAACGAAAAGCGAAGAGAAGAAAAGTGTCGATAAACGTTCCGGAGGAGTCTGTCGGTAAAACGAAAAATCTAAAGAAAAGGTACCCCTACCAGAACTAGGGACAGAGGACATGTTACAGTGCTTGGAGGCAGGTAACAATTAGTCCGTGAGACAGATAGTCTCGATCAGGGAATTTAGATAAAGAGTGAAGGTGACATATTAGTATTCCCTAAACTACATCCAGTATGGACTTACCAGAACACCAAAAGGGGTGAAAGAAGTTAAACTCAGACTTAAACCGTTATTCCTCAAATACTAGACTCGGTGTCAGTCGAGGGTCAGAACGAAAACGACTGACATATCTCGAAGAGGTAGAAACCGACGTTTCTTATATTAGTTAGACTAAAGTCACAACTGGTAGACTACTACGGGTACACATCTCAGAAGAGAACACAACAACCTTCCCTCACAAACGATACTGGTCACACAAGAAAACCGTTTTGAGATAATTGGAAACGGGACGAAGTAAGGCATGTGGACTGGACGGAGAACTCTACAGATATACATCCAGTCCTTCGTTGTCAATCTTGACCTGTCCCTTGTTGTCTGACCAATCTTTATCCTTTTCCTCATGCAGTTCCGACATATCACAGTATGACGAATAAATTGAAGATACGTCTCATGTAGTACTCTTTACAACCCGACCTTCTTCGTGTTCGACCTTAGTTCTAACGGTCCTTTTATCGTTATTAGAGTCTATATGTCTACTGTGACGGGAATGCCGTCTTTCACTTCTCCTTGATTTTTCGGAGAACTACTTTCACTTTCACCTCTCACTTTTTCAACCGAATTTCGAGTTGTAAGTCTTTTGTTTCTAGTACCGTAGACCAGGGTAGTGAAGTACCCTTTATCTACCCCTTTGTCACCTTTGTCACAGTCTGAAATAAAAAACCCCGAGGGTTTAGTGACGTTTACCACTAACGTTAGTACTTTAATTTTCTACGAATGAGGAACCTTCCTTTCAATACTGGTTGGATGTATCGTATGATTTTTCGTCTTTGTCATGAAACGGTTGTTTCCAGGGAGATCAGTCCCGATACCAAAAAGGTCACCAGTACATACCTACGCTCTCAACCTGACACTTCTTTCGACTCGTGGTTTCTTAACTACGAAAACTTAACACCACAACCTCTTCCGAGAACTCTCAGGGGACCTGACGTTCCTCTGGGTTGGTCAGGTAGGATTTCTTCTAGTCGGGACCCACAAGTAACCTTCCTGTCTACGACTTCGACTTTGAGGTCATGAGACCGATGGAGTACGTTTGTCAACTGAGTAACCTTTTCTGGAACTACGAGCTTCTCTAACCTTCGTCCCCTCTTCCCCTGCTGTCTCCTACTCTACCGACCTACCGTAGTGGCTGAGATACCTGTACTCAAACCCATTTGAGGACCTCAACCACTACCTGGTCCTCCGAATCGCACCACACCAAGTACCCCAGTGTTTCTTGACCTGTGCTGACTCACTGACTTGACTTGACTTCGTAAGTCAATAACGGTTCCTATTTTTCTTACCTACATTCCTGTAGTCGTAGACTGACCCTAACGTTCAGTGGGAAATTTATTCAAAACGAAGGACCTAGGTTCAGAATGTTAAATTACAGATTCAGTTGACTACACCAAAAAGAGTGGTATAAACCTAGTAAACTTATATATGTCATGAAGTGGGATTATTGAGTTAAGTTCATTATATTATTATTTTAGACTCTCAAGGTTGTCTTTCTCTTTCCTACAAAGGTAAAATGACTCGTGGATGATAAACCGTCCGTTACCTATACCGAAAATGTCCTCCCTTAAAATTAATGGTAAATTTAAGAACTGGGAAGCCCCTTTTCTTAGACTCTGACTTAGTGTAGTCTGGAAGTTACTCTATAAGACTTATACCAGGATGACGAACGTCAGACAGTTCTTTATAAAATTTGGTTCAGTTCCACTTATTATTTTCACACCGGGAGTATCTGAAAGATTGTCAGTGAGTGTTTCATACCCAATCAGACTTTAAGTCGTACTTCAACGTCTCCTTAATGTCCTTGAATCTGAGTACTCCCTCTAAAATTCATCGAGAGAAAGGGAACTCCTGGACTACAGTGTCACTCCATTCTTCTCGGGGATTTTTGTCGTCACTGTGACAGTAATTAGTCTTCGTTTCGGGGACCGCTACCTCTCTTTCCTGAGTTATCAAGGAGGGACCCCAGACCCGACCCTACTAAGGGGTCTCCCAATAAAGGTCACGACACACTCAATTGCTAAGGTCACATTAGTTGGGATCAGTTTCTCTTACATTGTAACTCTTGTTTGGTTTCTTTTACCAACCCTAACGTGTATTTGAGAGAAACCTGTAAACGTCCGAGTGTTTCGATTACTCAAAGGGTAAGTCTGAGAGGGCACCGTCAGACGATATTATCGGGATTTGTAAGTCTCCTTTCCCGATGGCTTCAACCCCTCCCCCACCGACAATACCGACTTACGACTTCTTCCGTCAAAACATTCCCTCCTTCCAGAAAGAGAGCACCGACGGAAACGACTGCCCTTTTACGTTTCGGGTGCTTTCCTCTCGGTCTACGAACTGTTTTCGGTAAAACCGAAGACACTTTGTCGTTACTCTTACCTCTCCCCTCCCCTCTCCTACTTCTTCGTGTGTCGGGTAGGTCGGTGCCCTCTTGATCCCGCAGGAAACTCCGGACTTATCCTATGAATGTCTTTTTTAAGTTGACGTGGGTTTCTTCCCGTCATTTGTACGTTTTGAGTAATGTGAGTCACTTATCTTTATTGTGGATCTCTTCTCTACTTGGACAACTAACGTTTGGGGTAACAAACATTTCCCTTCCCTCTCTATAAAATCTATATAATTCATAATAAAAAGACAGAGGTACCTCGTTTTTTTCTTTTTTTCCATTACATCAAGTTCTAAAAAGTATAAAATATTTAGTAGTCTTCAATACATAGACACTTTTAAACAGATCTTCAAGTTTTATATTTTATATAATTTTGTATAGATAGTCCAAATCATTTCGTTGATATGAGGTTATTTTTAATTAAATTTTTGGGTCTAGATGGTGTAAATTCCTTTTCATCTCTGAGTTTAGGTTAGAGAAGAGGATTTAAGGACCGGGTCTATTAGTAGAACCCTAGGGAGTTCTTTTGGACTCTCTAGTCCTTTTTTGTCGAACTTTTAGAAAGTTAGGAAGTCAAGGCAAGTCAAGTCAGTGAGTCAGTACATGTTGGGAAACGTTGGGGTACCCGACGTCGTGCGGTCCGGAGGGACAGGTAGTGGTTGAGGGCCTCAAATGAGTTTGGGTACAGCTAACTCAGCCACTACGGTAGGTTGGTAGAGTAGGAAACAGCAGGTGAAGAGGAGGACGGGGGTTAGGGAGGGTCGTAGTCCCAGAAAAGTTTACTCAGTGAAGAAGTGTAGTCCACTGGATTCATAACCTCAAAGTCGAAGTTGTAGTCAGGAAGGTTAATTGTGGGTCCTGACTAGAGGAAATCCTACCTGATCAACCTAAAGGAACGTCAGGTTCTTTAAGAGTTCTCAGAAGAGGTTGTGGTGGTAAGTTTTCGTAACTAAGAAGTCACGAGTCTAAAGAAGTATCAGGTTGAGAGTGTAGGTATGTACTGGTGTCCTTTTTGGTATCGGAACTGATCTGTCTGGAAACAATCGTTTCATTACAGAGACGAAAACTTATACAACAGATCCAACCAGTATTGAAAGGAAGGTTCCTCATTCGTAGAAAATTAAAGTACCGACGTTAGTGTTAGACGTCACTAAAACCTCGGGTTTTTTTATTTCAGTCGGTGACAAAGGTGAAAAAGGGGTAGATAAAGGGTACTTCACTACCATGGCCTACGGTACTAGAATCAAAAGACTTACAACTCGAAATTCGGTTGAAAAAGTGAGAGGAGAAAGTGAAAGTAGTTCTCCGAAAAATCAAGGAGAAGTGAAAGACGGTATTCCCACCATAGTAGACGTATAGACTCCAATAACTATAAAGAGGGTCGTTAGAACTAAGGTCGAACACGAAGGACGTCCGGTCCCAAAGAGTACTATATGAGACGTATATTCAATTTATTCATCCCGAATCGATGTACAATAAGTTCTTGACGATCTCTTCGACGTGTTTAAGACTGGAAGTCAAAGAAGTAGGAGTTCTACAGTTATTACCTTTGGAGAAGTCTGACATTTCTTAGACGGACGTTACGTCATATAGACCCAAACTAGGGACCCGGTCCTTCTAGGGGACCTCCTCCCCTATCGAAGGGTAAGGTCACAAGAACGGACCTCTTAAGGTACCGGTCTCCTCGGACTGTCCGATATCAGGTACCCCTGAGTTTCTCAGTCTGCGCTGACTTACTACATCCCTTACATCCCTTGAATTCCCTACTCTGTCAAGTCCTGCACCGTGTATCGTTCGACAGTTTGTCACAACGAAGGAAGAAATGGTGATTTGTGTCGTACTTAAAACGTAAGAGACTTTTAGTAAGAATCATGAAACTGTTGTGTTCCAATAGAGAAAAATTTTTTCAGATAACGTGAAAATCAGTCATTTTGTAAAGGAGTAAACCAGTAGACTTTAATAAATGTTTTATCAGTATCGTCGATGACAAAACAAGTACGTAATATTTGTTTTGACATCCTACTAATAGGGAATGGTAATATGCCACCTTCACTGTTTATCTAAGTTCCCTAATCTAGACTATCTGTCTCGCGGACTTCTTGATACCTATCCCCAAGTACTGTGACATGTCCTCCGTCACTAGTTTTGGTAGGGGTTCTTTTTATTTACGTTTTCCGTTTTACCAACAGACTCCTCCTGAATGTCTATCGACTTTTTTCTTCTCTTCACTTTCCGTTCCCTCTTTTTCCTTACATCTCGAGGTTTCTTATCGTTAGTCTCTATTCTTTCGCAAGGATACACTTGTTACGTTTCTTTACGTATCTTACCCATTCTGCTCTCTAGAGAAGTCCTTTTAATTCTCTATGGTTCCCTTGTAAAGTACGTTTCTACCCCTGGTACTTCCTGTCTTTAACATCCCTGGATTGTCTTCGTCTTCTACAATTCTTCTCCACCGTTTTTATGTGTCTTTCTCTCCTCATATGTTCTTTCTCTCCTGATATGTTCTTTCTAGCAGTACTGGGTCTATTGGTGTTACCACACTAGTAAGTAGATCTCGGTCTACAGAGCCTCACACTTCAGTTCACCCGGAATCCTTCGTAGTGACACTTGTTTGTCACCTCCACTATCTTAAGGTCCACTCGATAAAGTGTAGGATTCTACTACGACGCTGTCACGACATAAGTTATCCGGTCGTTTAAACCTTTTGAGTCGTCACCGGGGTCCTGACCTTTTCCAGTCAAAAGTAAAGTTAAGGTTTCTTCCCGTTACGGTTTCTTACAAGTTTGATGACGTGTTAATGTGAGTAAAGTGGACGATCCCTTCATTGCGAATTTTAAGAGGTTCGGTCTGACGTTTAATGAAGGTCTACAAATTCCCTTGAAGGTCTATAAGTTCGACCTAAATCTTTTCCGTATCCTTGGTCTCTAGTTTAACGGTTATAAGTAACCTAGTATCTTTTCGTTCTCTTAAGGTCTTCTTGTAGATGAAGACCAAGTAACTATCGTGATTTCAGAAACTGACACACCTAGGGTTGTTTGACGCCTTTTAAAAATTTCTTTACCCCTTTGGTTTGGTGGAATGGACGGAGGACTCTTTGGACATACTTCCAGTTCCTTGTTGTCAATCTTGACCTGTACCTCGTTACCTGACCAAGATTTGACGCTTTCCTCATGTAGTTCCGAATATAAGTGGAACGAATAAATTGAATATACGTCTAAGGTAGTCCGTCTTACGGAACGACCTACTTCGTGTTGGACTTTAGTTCTAACGTTCCTCTTTATAGTTATTGGAGTCCATACGTCTACTGTGATGGGAGTACCGTCTTTCCCTTCTCCTTGATTTCTTGGAGAACTACTTCCACTTTCTCCTCTCACTTTTCCGACCGAATTTTGAGTCGTAAGTTTTTTGTTTCTAGTACCATAGGTCAGGATAGTGAAGTACCGTTTATCTACCCTTTGTTACCTTTGTCACTGTCTGAAATAAAAGAACCCGAGGCTTTAGTAACGTCTACCACTGATGTCGGTACTTTAATTTTCGGCAAAGGAGGAACCTTCTTTTCGATACTTTTTGGATCCGTTATGTGTCAAGTCAAGTCAACGAGTCAGCACAGCCTGAGAAACGCTGGGGCACTTAGCGTCGTGTGGACCGGAGGGACAGATAGTGGTTGAGGGCCTCAAGTGAGTCTGAGTGTTTAGATCACATAATTTTTCGTCTCTGTAATGAAACGGTTGTTTCCAGACAGATCAGTTTCGATACCAAAAAGGTCATCAGTACATACCTATACTCTCAACCTCGTATTTTTCCGACTCACGACTTCTTAACTACGGAAACTTGACACCACAACCTCTTCTGAGAACTCTCAGGGAACCTGACGTTCCTCTAGGTTGGTCAGGTAGAATTTCCTTTAGTCAGGACTTATAAGTAACCTTCCTGACTACGACTTTGATTTTGAGGTTATGAAACCAGTGTACTACGGTTCTCGGTCGAGTAACCTTTTCTGGAACTACGACCCTTTCTATCTTTCGTCTTTCTCTTCCTCTGTTGTCTCTTGCTCTACTAACCTATAGTAGTGATTGAGTTACCTGTACTCAAACTCTTTTGAGGTCCTCTACCACTACTTGTCCCTTCGGACCGGACGACGTCAGGTATCCCAGTGTTTCTCAGACTGTACTGACTCACCGACTTGTTGTTGTTGTCCTACGAACATAAATAAAAGAGTTTGAAGATGTTGTTTGGTAGTCTTATCAAAGGGTTAAATACCGTTTTTTTTTGTTTTTCTACTCATTTGACTTTTGAAAGAAATTTTTATATATGAACTATTAGGACCGGGTACACCTAAGTTCTTGGACTTGATATCTTTAGTTTAAATCCCTTTACTCGGGTTGGTACACGAAAACCCAACCACCCTTTCCTCATTCGTAGTACCAGGTTAATACTACGTTCCGCCGTTCTATCCCCACCCGGAGGAAACCAGTCTAAACGATAGACTACTCTGGGTCGTGTCACTACGTGCACATGAGTTCCCATGTTGTCTCTCACTGGCGACCCCTGGTATTTGCCGGAACAATCCTGAAGGACGGTGGGTCACCAAGGGTCGGAGTCGAGAAATAGACTTTGTGNCTCCATGTGTCATAAAATTAAAATTTTGTTTATTTTTATTAACAAACATCTTCTAAGGGTAGTGGGGTTGAAATGGACGGGAAAGTCAAAAGTCCTTAAAATTATTTTTTTTTTTCATATACGGAAAACCCTCAACATGTAAATAGACTCGTTATTAATTTTAAATAAAGAAGAAGCCAACGACTCCACATAATTTAAACTTTTTCTATTATAGAGGTAGAAGTTGTTATATTAAAGACGGAACAACAGACATGAAAGGTCGTCGGAACTGACGTAAAAGTCTTGGAAGGAGAAATTTTAGAAGCATAAAGTAATGAAGTCGGTATTACTTAGGAAAAAGTTTTAGACACACTTAGAAAGGACGTCGAACTCCTCGGAAGCAGGGAAAGGACTACCAGGTACGTGCGTGAAGTAGACCCGGACGTCACTTTTTCATAAGATCAACCTCACGACGTTTGGGTCGGAATTACTAGAAACCGTTTCGCGAAACACAGTACAAGCGAAGGTCTATGAAGACAGAGAGGAGTCGTGAGTTAAGAACGTTGGACTCGAGGTTCCGGGGTGATTTTCCCTACTGGTTCCGTGGACCCAGTATGAACAGGTGGGTGAGAAATTAAAAATAGTTGGTAAACAAAAAGAAAGATTACATCAGAAAAAGCCTTTCTAATTGGTTCATCTGGTAACCGAAACTTCAGTCTTTATTCACAAATAAGTTATGAAGTTAGAGAAACAGTAAGGTTAGTACTATCTTAGCTTGTCCAAAGAAAACTAGATATTGGGTCCTAAACTGAAACGTGTAATACAGTATAAGTCCAAAATCAAAAAATAGAGGTGGAGAGTGTCGGTGAAAGAGATCAAATAGATATTACCCGGGTTAGTAAAGGAGTAGAAATTCGACTTCGAGAAGTACATAATAAAGATATAGAGCTTGTCCTAGATGTGAAGGAAGTTGTACACACTATAGTAGTAGAAGTTTTCGTGCACAATTTACTTTCTAAGGTAGTGTCCGTGATTATACTCTATTTTTCCGTAAGGGGTCCGGAACGGGTAACACTCGAGGAAAGTGTTCCGGTCGTTATAGGTGGTGTAAATCTTTTCGTCCTTAAAACGAACGGCCAAACACCATGACCGTTTCTTTCAGTTTAGAGAGTAGTCCGTGTCCATGAGACGAGAGTAAGCCTAGTTATCACGTCTTACCCTTCAAAAGACGACTTCGAACTGATAAGCAATTATGTAACTTCTTCCATCTAAAGGGTTGTAAACCATTAGGTTGTTATGGTTAAAAGTTCCTCCAAGGTTTAGAAGGTTACTAACCCCCACCAAATTAAGGTAGTGGAGGGAAAAACCCCCCGTAGCACGAGCCCCGCGCGCTACTGTGCCCCAGGGTCGCCGTCGCCCTCTACCCAGGATGGCCGTTGCCCTCCGCCCCTCCTTCCTCCTCTCTCGCGTCCGGGCCGGGGAGTCGGCTCGCCGTGCGTGCAGCCGCCGCCGCCGGCTTTTGAAAGAAATTTTTATATATGAACTATTAGGACCGGGTACACCTAAGTTCTTGGACTTGATATCTTTAGTTTAAATCCCTTTACTCGGGTTGGTACACGAAAACCCAACCACCCTTTCCTCATTCGTAGTACCAGGTTAATACTACGTTCCGCCGTTCTATCCCCACCCGGAGGAAACCAGTCTAAACGATAGACTACTCTGGGTCGTGTCACTACGTGCACATGAGTTCCCATGTTGTCTCTCACTGGCGACCCCTGGTATTTGCCGGAACAATCCTGAAGGACGGTGGGTCACCAAGGGTCGGAGTCGAGAAATAGACTTTGTGTCTCTTGTTTCTGATACGCTCATCACTGAGTCGTTTGCAAAGGTTCCTACCGTATATTCCTCCCGTAAGATCTATATATCCCCTCTTCGTTAAAAATAATGTACAATCCTTAATAGACCCCTGTAAGTCCGAATTAAGAGAAAGTCTTGGGACTAACTTTTTCCGATCTCGTCTTTGTTAAAGGGTGTTATATCCTAGGCTTTCACCCACTCTTTTTCCGTCTAGACTAGGACGTCTTACTCTCATTTCTGTAGTCTCTCCGGGTAGAGGGTCTGACTGTGTATTTGGACCTCATGAACGATATGGTCGTGAGAAGTTTTTAGTAGAAGTAAGAGCAATTAGATAATACGACACGCAAATGGGATCTGTTAGAGTGTCGTACGTAGACGAGTACGTGTAAATATCACGCAAACACGCACAGCCACACGTCAAAACATACACCCGTGGTCAATTGAAGATTGGAGATGTTACTAGAACCTAGATCAGTTTTCTCTGATCACCAGTCTACTTCAATCATTGCACTCGGTACTCAAACCTGGTACTTGAGAGGGACGGTCAATGATTATAAGTCCTTTACCTGGTATGAGTGATCAAGACGGTATAAGAGAGGAAGAACCTCCTGAGACGCTAGCGGCAGCCTCTTCCGCTACCGTGGGATGACGTCATGAGAACGGACCTTTTAGGGCACCTACCTCCTCGGACCATCCGACGTCTGGTAGACCAGCGATTCTCAGCCTTTGTTGACTCTCTGAAGTGAAAGTGAAAAGTGAAAGTACGGAGGCTCTTCCTTTACCGTTGGGTGAGGTCACAAGAACGAACCTCTTAGGGTCCCTGCCCACTGGACCACCCGACGGCAGAGACCCCAGCGTGTCTCAGTCTGTACTGACTTCACTGAATCGTCGTCGTCGTCGTTAGCGGTATATAACACTTCTTTTCTTATACAAAATTCTTATACAAATTAGTTATCAACGCCACACATGTGACTGTCGACCTTACATTCGCATCCCAAGACATCGTCCCTGGGGGTCTATATGGGAATATCATCACAACGAATATTTCGTTGTGTCACTAAAGGACAACGAAGACCGGGATTACTTGATAGGTGAACAGTAGAATTCGTCCTTTAGTCGTACCACGAAACCTTTCTCGAGACGAGACTCTCCCTCCCCTAGACCGGAGAAAGGTAGGGGATGTGTATGGACACGCCCAGGTGCACGTATTACGAATAAATTACGGTAACCAAATTAACCTATCTTGATCTGACCGACACTGAGATTTACCGAGATAATTATTAGTACATTATAAACGTAAACTTAATATATAAATAAACGAAGAGGTAAAACAAGAGACATAGGAAGGATTTCATAGATGAGACACTCAAAACAACAGGAACTGAAAATAAGTGACTTACAAAGATCACCGAATTTTACCAAGAACCAGGGATCATCCACTAGTTATTTATAAACAATTTATTTACTTGTGGGAAAATAACTCAAAAATCTTTATACGGTCCGTGATATGTGTTGTTAAATTATGTACGATACTTTAAACTAGTTTGAAATCACACGTGTACGTAGAGGACTACCGAAGAATTTTACGTCTAACACAAGTCCGAACACTGGCCCAGACTCTAAAACGTAAAGATAGTTCGACAGTCAACTACTGAGAGTCTGTCCATGGTATGGATGTCGTCGTTCCTAGTTTAAGAGTATAACTGGGTAACGTATCTACGGAAAGGTAGAGAAAAAAAAAAAAAAAAAAAAAAAACTCTTCCTTTGACTCAGAAGACTTATAAGTCTTTGAATAACTTCCAGTGTGTCGATTACTCGTTCCCAAATTATTGTGTTTTTTATTCGATAGTACAGAGACTCAATATTTGGGACTTTTTATGTATAGGTCCATACACGTAAACCTAACGACGTCCATTTACAAAGTTCACATGAATCTCACTCGAGACACGGATCTCTATTGTCATGGAGTTAATAAGTTAGTTAATTTATAAATAACTTCGAGTAGAGATCCATCGAGTAACGGATATACTTACGGAGTGAAACAAAACTTTTTAGTAGAGATAAAGAAAAATAGATAGGTAGGTATACATAGACCGTAATCCTTGTTCGTCTCAAAGAGAGTGTCGTAAGAAGTCACTTTTTTCAATTCTTGACGGGAGTTTCTTTTGAGGTCGTCCGAGTAAGAGTCTATTATCAACTCGTAGTAAAATTTAACGTATGTGTTCGAGTCAAGTCCTAAACAGGATTACGTAGGTTCTCAAAACAAACGAAAAAATTTTGGAACGATATTTTATGTTTGGTTTTTAATGATAAAATTGATAAAATTTCACATATGAAGTCACCGTAAATCATATGAATGTTACAACACGTTAGTAATGACCATTAATATCTTATTAAATAGTGGAACTTTCCTTTAGGGTGTGGGTGACTCATCAGTAAGGGACGAGAGGGGACAGGAGTCGAGGACAACTACTGATGATGAGGAACACAGATACTTAAACACATAAGACTTATAAAGGATCTTTACCTAAATATACAACGCACAAAAAAAATTTTAGACCGAATAAAGTAAATCATAGTACAAAAGTTCAAGGACAACAACCGATACATGGTCGTCACGTAAGAAAGACACCGACCTATTATAAAGTAACATATTTACGTATGTAAAAATCACGGAAGTAGTCAATTATCGATATTCGACAAAAATGAAAAACCGACAATGTTTGGTGAACAAAACTCAGAAAGACCAATATCTAGATCCTCATCTTAACACCCCAGTATACCACCAAGATACAAATTGAAGAACTTCTTTGTGGTTTGAGAAAGGGTGTCCACCGACTCAGTCAAATGTAAGGTGATCGTTGCATGTTCCACAGGTTAGAGAGGTGTAGGAGTGGTTGTGTAACGACGACGACAACGACGATTCACCGAAGTCAGCACAGGCTGAGACACGTTGGGGTATCTGCCGTCGGGTAGTCCGAGGGGGCAGGGACCCTAAGAGGTCCGTTCTTACGACCCCACCCGACGGTAGATGAAGAGGCACCATCCTATACATATAAAAAATTCCCTATCATTGGTTAATATTAAAGGAATTATTTCCACTTTCACGGTCTAAAGTTCTCCTGTTAATACTATTGAGTAAGTCCAGAAAGTATTTCTAAAAAGAAACAAAGATCAAACACCTTTTGGGTGGGAAACCCCTAATTTGGAAACTCTTTTTAACTCCACATGTTATATTACGATTTTGTCACATCGTTAATGAGAAACTTTCAAAGATGTAGCTTTTCTTTTTACTGTGAACCCTATTATTATTGTTTTCATTTCCTGTTTTACTTATATTTCTTGAGGTTTCGGTTTTAGTGAACATGAAGAAGTCTTTGAGTTAACACAGGATATAACAAGCCCAGACTTAATTTTCTTGGGTACTTGTATTAGTACACGTAAACAAAAACACTTTTCCTTTTTATCAAGGTAAATGGATTCCATAATTCAAAAAGAGAGAAGGTAAGGGGGTAGAATTAACAATTATTTGGACATACTATATAGTTATTTAATGTTGATTATTCGGGAAGCACCCGTGTACACAGAACGTGTCAGATCGCATGGTGGCTCGTCTAAAGGTTGTACGCATACAAGAAATTGCGAGAAGGGAAGTCGATAAATCAAATCTTCCTTCCTTCGACATCTCGCTCCCCTTCGTAGTCACTAGAGCGCAGAGTCAGAATTATTAAACCTTGATACTGAGTAATCTCTCACTACTGACTATAAGACGAATGTGTCAACTCAAATGGATACTTAATGACTCTCCGATTCTTATCGTCGGTTTCTTTACTTCTCGGTGGACCGTCTCAGTGCGTGTGACACTGGCCTTCTTTCTCTAATAAGACTGTCAATAGATTAAGAAACTGAAGAAAGTACGATCCCTTACAAAGTTGGTTGTGTAGTCAAAGACAAAAAGTTACTATGTAGGATCCCTCACACTTCATCATACAGAGACTCTAAAACGTTTAGTATAAGGATTGCTGATCACTGACGTGAGTAGTTTAGAGAAGAAAGGGGGTCAAATCTGGACTAGATGGACATTTAGACGTGATCCGCTCCCTTATGACCACCCAACAACCGTAGAAGAGATAAAGAGATAGGTCGTAGGTAGAGGTCAAAGAGTCTTCTGAGGAAGGTCGATTCACTACGAACTTTAAGGAAGGAGTTGAAAATCCGTACGTGGAGGTTGAACTCCATCCCGAACAGACTGAATCAAGTCAAGTCAAGTCAAGTCAGTGAGTCCATCGGGTTAATATTGCCTAGGTTCCGGCCAGATGGAGCCGAAAGAGAGTCGTAGACCAGGCACCTTTCACGAACGTGTAGGAATGGGACTAGTGGAGAACATGTCCTACTCGAATGATATTGTTGAAAGATAACAAATGACAGGTTCGACAACCGGCGGGTACGAGTGGAAGATCAATAAAACCCGCTATCTGAATGAAGTCCAGTATTACAGGTAACTGGTGGTACTGTATGCATAGTTCAAGAGAGATCCGAACCTCACTTCCTTCAGAGACGGTAGAAAGCTGGGTCGTCGAGACCCGGAGCTGTCATGAAACTTCCATGAGATACTTCCGAAATGCCTCAGGAGAGGAGGGGGTTGAGAGAAAAACTGGTGGGAGGACAAACCTTCCCTTCTTAATGTCCGCAAAAGGGGAAGTGACCGAAATATTTAAGATATATACTTGTATAAAAAAAAACGTGTCAGTGGAATAATTACACAACTTAATACAAGGGAGTTTTAATTACAAAACTTTAAGATCAGGGATCGTCGAGTCTTACACTGACTTAAACTTCTATAAAAGAAATTTCCCCACTAATTCAATTTTACCCCAAGAATCTCACTGCGGATTGGGTTAGACTGACCACAGGAATATTCTTCTCCTATGTCCTGTGTGTTTTCCTAAGGACCCCGGGTCTACGGGTCTCCCTACTGGTAGACCTCTCCGTCCGTACACCTTCGGTTCCTCTCTCCGAAGTCTCCTTTGGTTTGGACGGGTGTGGAACTAGTAACTGAACGTCGGAGGTCTTGGCACTCTTTTATTCAACAACAATGAATTCGGTGGGTCAAACACGATAAAACAATACCGTTGGACTTGTTTGCTTACGTCGGGGAATCCCCTTTGTATCCGTCCTTCATCGGGTAAGGTTGTGATTCACTGGATGTCCTTCGAACCACTAGTGACCGAGACCTCAGGGTGTAAAAGGTGACCCCTGACCGAAATGGGAGTGATCGGACACTAGAACCCCTTACACTGGAACCAAAAGGTTTTTCTAAAGGTGTCAATGTTTTACCCCTATGTTAACCCCTTTGATAAGATAATGTCTTCCGAAATTTGGTTACCATTGGTAAATAAACAAGTGCACTCTGCGTGAGGTTGGAGACTTCCTAACACCCCGAATTTACTCTCTTAGATACACTTTCGTGAAAGATTTAAGATTTCACAATATTTTACGAGTAATTATGTTAGTGTTGTAGATGTTTTGACAATTACCCACCCTCCTTTAGCTAACGACATAATAAAACAAAACTCACGCCCCAGTCCCACCATTTCATCGTGTGTGCGGAGAGGCGGACAGTCGTTGGTTGTTAATTAGGTAGAGTCCCATCAAAATTTATAGCCCTTAGTCCGCAAAAGTGAGTCGTCGACCTTCTGACGGTATGTTTTGTCGGTCGTAGTCGATAGTCGACTTAATTATGAACGACGATGATTCTTGAGTTAGGGAAGTGGTGAAAGAAGTGAAGACGATCAAGAACGTTTCGTCGGTTGTGTGTCGAGGGACCTCGACCCGAATCCGTATATGTGCTTCGGACCTGGAGAGTGAGGTGATAGGTGCTCTAGTTCCTCCGTAATTGATGTCTCGTAGGTATTCACGACCCTTTACACCATCTGCGATATACATGTACGTCATCGAGTACAGTGCCTCTTCCGCCACCGTGGGGTGAGGTCGTGAGAACGGACCTCTTAGGGTACCTGTCTCTTCGGACCACCCGACGTCAGGTACCCAGCGATTGTCACCCTGTGTTGACTCGCTGAAGTGAAAGTGAAAAGTGAAAGTACGTAACCTCTTCCTTTACCGTTGGGTGAGGTCACAAGAACGGACCTCTTAGGGTCCCTACCCCCTCGAACCACCCTCCGACAGAGACCCCAACGTGTCTCAGCCTGTGCTGACTTCGTTAAATCGTCGTCGAGTACAGTCGGGGAATCCCATCCTTCATTACGAAGGGACCACCGAGTCTGACGTTTCTTAGACGGAATTTGCGTCCTCTGGATCTAAACTAGGGACCCAACCTTTCTAGAGGACCTCTTCCCTTACCGTTGGGTGAAGTCATAAGAACGGACCTCTTAGGGTATTAGGGTACGGGTCCCCTCAAGTCGCCCGATGTCAGGTACCCTCAGTGTTTCTCAGTCTGTGCTGACTCGCTAGTTGTGTGTGTGTATAGAATAAAAATTCATTTGTTCAAATTTCTCCAGTCATTGAAAGGTGGGTACGTAAACTGTCCAATAACTAACTTATGAAAAATAAACGAACCTCTTTCCTTACCGTTGAGTGAAGTCATAAGGACGGACCTCTTGAGGTACCTGTCTCCTCGGACAGTCCGATGTCAGGTACCACAGTGTTTCTCAGTCTGAGATGACTCCCTGAAAGTGAAGTGAGTGTACAAAACGATTAAGAACTCATATACTACCTCTTATGTTACGCCTTGAAAGTAAGAACACCACTTCGTCTGGTATCCTTTGCTTCCTCGTTTATATAAATATGTAGTATAATGAAAACGAAAGGTTTCCTTTAAGTGTTCTGTCGGTAAGTGATATACCTTAAATTTATAGAATCTCACCCCGTTGTCTGTTATTTGTTTTGTGTTCATTTGTTACTAAACTCAAGGTACTTCCCTGAAGTGTCCTCCTTACCTTTTTTGAGTTCATCCACCCACTCTTTCACATAAATTAGTCCTTTGATTCCCACTTTTCCCCAGTAGACAGATTTCCTGTTGTACCTCTGTTTCAACCATACTAAATTCGGAGAAGTAGAGGAGAACTTCTTGAATCTGTGAAAAGACCACAATCTTCAATTGTGTAAGAGAAAAAATGATTTCGATTTTAAATCCTTAAATTCATATCTGGGTTCCTCTCTTATTTGGGATCATATCTGGGTTCTTAGTTTAACATTCTGGAAAGTCACTGTGAATGGTCAACCACAGAAATCTTTTAAGTAAAGTGGAAGGACTCAACGTCGAAAGTTCAGATGGAACAATTTGGACACCGTGACCAGAGTCCTAAGTCCCCGTCACATGCACTTTTACGAAAACCTGTATGAAGTGTTTACATTCTCTAATGACTATTATCGCTTTTGAAGGTTATCCTTTTACACTACAAGGTGTAGACAGTAAGTTACACTACAACTGGGTTATCCAATTTGGAGAAGGTCTTCTCAAATATGAGTCAATCTAGGGACATTTGTCGGGACTAGTGTTTGGACGGCTGTTTGGCGTCGAGTGAGGGTCAACGAAAGTCCTATTCCCCGTGCGGTGGGTCGGAAGAGGGGTTTGAAGAGGGAGGTCGACAACAACAGCAACAGTAAGTCAACGGTTCGGGACAGGATGAGAAGTGGTAGGGTACCCGAAGTCGTGTGATCCGAAGGGACAGGGAGGAGTAGAGGGTGTGAAACAGGTTCAAGTACAGGTAACTTAGTCACTGCAGTAGGTTGGTCGAACGGGAGAAGAGGTCGGAAGTTAGAAAGGATCAGGATAGTCAAGTCAAGTCAACGAGTCAGCACAGACTGAGAAACGCTGGGGTACTTAGTGTCGTGCGGTCCGGAAGGAGAGGTAGTGGTAGAAGGTCTCAAGTGAGTCTGAGTGCAGGTAGCTCAGTCACTACGGTAGGTCGGTAGAGTAGGAGACAACAGGGGAAGAGGAGGACGGGGGTTAGGGAGGGACGTCGTCTCAGAAAAGATTACTCAGTTGAGAAACGTACTCAACCGGTTTCATGACCTCAAAATCGAAATCGTAGTGAGGAAGGTTTCTTTAAGGTCCCAACTAGAGGAAGTCTTACCTGACCAACCTAGAGGAACATCAGGTTCCCTGAGAGTTCTCAGAAGAGGTTGTGGTGTCAAGTTTTCGTAGTTAAGAAGTCGCGAGTCGAAAGAAGTGTCAGGTTGAGAGTGTAGGTATGTACTGGTGTCCTTTTTGGTATCGGGACTGATCTGCCTTAAAACAACCGTTTCATTACAGAGACGAAAACTTATACGATGGATCCAACCAGTATTGAAAAGAAGGTTTCTCATTCGCAGAAAATTAAATCCCGACCAGAAAAGGTTACTTAGCCGAGAAATGTAATTCACCGGTTTCATAACCTCTAAGTCGAAGTCAGGAAGGTTTCTTATAGGTCCCAACTACAGGAAATCCTAACTGACCAAACTAGAGGAACGAAAGGTTCCCTGAGAGTTCTCAGAAGAGATCGTGGTGTGAATCTTTCGTAACTAAGAAGTCGTCAGACGGAAGAAATAACGAAAGAAATAAATAAGAAGGGAGGATGGTGGGAGGGTTTGAGATCATAACAAAGTGTTTATAGAACATAAAATTTTTAGTAAGTCCACGAGTACCTCTGAACTATTTATGGGTCTAAAGTTCTATAATGAAAGAATGACTGAGAATTAGAACTCGGTTCCTTAGACATATATAAAATATACATCATGTCCACTAATAACATTAGTTAAATGAACCTCTTAATGATATCCGATGACCAGGAGTTCGTCTACACATGAATCCATAGTGGGTACCTCAAACACTTTTTTCTTTAAGGACCCTTTTGAAAGTTGTTGTAAAAATCAAATCACACAAACCTTCCATTGACTTCTCAACGTAAAAATAAATCGTGGGGAGAGAGAACGATCGACAACAAACACCGGACAACAAGTTTGCATTCCTTCTTGACCAGATTCTACATTACTTGGTAATAGAGGACGTGGGAGACTTGAAGACGGAGGGAAGGAGAGATGGCAGATGACAGATAGACTTAAGGTGAAAGACGTTTTCCAGAACTGTAAAGACGGGGGAGGAGACGGTGGGATCTCTATAAAAATTTATAACATCCTTTCTTTGTCAGAAAGACTTCATGAGATATGATACCGAATTTAACAATAATGATTAATCTATAAGTTCCCATTTGTATCTTTAACCCCTATTAATCTTTCTTTTGCTCCATCTCTTCCTCCCCTTCTTTTCCGTCCTTTCTTTCTTCCCTCCTCCACCTTTCATTGGTTGATAAATTTCAAGAAAAATCCGAAAGGACCCCCAGGTCGCCAATTCTTAGGTGGACCGTTCGTCCTCTGTCCACTAGGGACCCACCCCTTCTAGGGTGAACGGCGCCTCGTTGGTTCGGACACGTCGTGTCGATGACTTGAGGCACGAGAACTCGGACGTGAGACGTTGTTCTCGTTAGTGACTTCACTCTTCAGACTCGTGGTGTGGCTTCACATCGGGGATGAACGTCGTCGATCTCTTTCAGGAATTCGTTTTGGTTCTACGTTAGGTCGGGTTTCATCGTATTTATTTAGAAAACATATTTCAAGAAAAATTCACGGTTTTTATATATACCTACAGTGTTTTGGAACCTCAATCAGGTTCGCACTACATAGAGAGGCATACAAATGTCTAGTCCACTTGTATCACACTCAGCATCACGTTCACAACGTTCGCACGTTCTAGACACGTGGTGCCGTTCACAGGACCGACTCTTACTCCTCCTGTCTACAAGTCTATTAGAACTTGAGCTGTCTCGGGAAGTTGGGGGTAAATAATATTTCTACAATTGACAAACTCCTTATATACTAGGAAGGAGATTTCACCACGGACCTTTTTTCTTTTTTTTGACGTGACTTCTTTCCCGTTCATTTTTTCTTTTGTTTCATAAATAGGTCCATTTGATATTATTATGAAGGACTTTAGATCAAACAATGTCTTATTCACAAACACAGAGGAGGTAGGTTTACGTATACTACTTCGAATTTAGGACTTACACTACCGTAAACCTCGTTTCCATCCAGAGACCCTCCATTAATCTAGAACTAATACCCCAGTCCTTATAGGGGACGTCCCCCGTGTCGTTGGGTGAGGTCACAAGAACGGACCTCTTCGGGTACCTGTCTCCTCGGACCGTCCGATGGCCGGTATCACACCGTTTCTCAGTCTACGTTGACTTCACTGAATCATACGTGCGTGTTACCTCGGAAGGACTTACTCTAATGGCGAGAAGGTTCTTTTCTGTACTCTACTGTCTCTAATCGTACGTCCATCTTCTACCGGTAGGTTTGTATTCTTTCTTTTGGGGGTAGTCTTTTATTCGGACGACCTGGGAATTAAAACCTGGAGGATCGAAGACCTTGATATTCCGTATTTACAACAAATTCAATAAGTCAGATACCCTAAGGCGCTATTGTTGGATTTAACTGATTCTGTCTGAGGTCGGGTGTGGCCTGAAAGGACTTAGTAATTCGGAGGGTAAAAGGACGCACATTGAAGGGGTTGAGTCAATGTTAGTAGTCACTCTTCTTAAAACGAAATCTCGTTCACACAATTAGTCGTGGTCCCCAGAAACTCCCCTCCCCCTACCTGTCTCCTACCACTACCCACTCCTACCACTACCCACTCCTACCACTACCCACTCCTACCACTACCCACTCCATTCCACTACCCACTCAGGTGACTGGACAGACGAGGTAGTCACCTTCGGGAAGTCACACCCTTCTCGGAGCTCTAAAAAGTAGACTCTGTCAACTACACTAGAGTGTGCCTGGAGTCGACACCTAGGGAAGCACTTTAGAGGGGTGAGAAGGAGGTCACTACTTCGATCAAAAGAAAAAGAATCTCAGAAGGTTTCGTGTCAGTTTGGTTCATACTCATAAGTAAAAAGGAGGAAAGGGAAATCTAAGTTTATATAGTTTATATTGTAAACGACGGACGACGGATACTTATGGTAAATCCTCAACAAAAGACCGAGTCCCATTTCTCGACTTCTAACCCACTAGTTGGATTTACTAAGAAAACTTTTGTCTAGATCTGAGGACAATTACATGTGATAACCTAAGAGAAGAGGGTGGAGACTACCTGGATTTCAAAAATTACAGAAGGTTCAATTACTTCTGATTTTAATGTCCGTCTACTCTCGGACGTTCCTGCACACGTTAGACCAGAGACGTCACCGACGGGTAGTCGGAGTCAGTGGGAAGTTCGAGGGTAGGTAGAGGTCGGAAGAGGATGGAGGAGAGACATTAGTTCTGAGTCAGTTTCAACGCAAAGGAGTTCTTCGAGAGGGGTCCTGTCACGTCCGAGAGACACACTTAAATTACCAAAGAATCGTAGACGTAAAGAAAAAATATAGTGAATGACGTTAACACTAATTTTATTATTGTTAATTCCTTAATCAACGAAATAATAATGATTTAAGGTGTCATCTTACCGTTGAGGTGTTCCTATCCCATGAAACGAACACAAACCGTAAGGGTTTTAAATTGTCCTACAAATCTTGAGACTTATAAAACGCTTGCTTATCGTTTGTCTTTACTTCTTACAATTATCCTTTTCGGAACCACAACGAAGGAAACCAGAAGTAAACGTTTACACGTATTCAATCACCTTATCGTCCTTCGGAGGGACGAGATATTTGACGTCCATCTTAACAATCCTCGGGGATTAGGGTTCTAGGGACCTACAGACTTACGTGAGTGAGGACTTTTAAAAAGGGTACTTAAAAGTCTTTTACGGGAACGGTAGAGGAACCCTCACAGCCGGAAGTCAGAGACAAAAAATAAAAAATAAAAAGGTCAGAGACAAAAATCTGAACGATAACAGGAGACTTTTGCAACCGCATTCTGAGTGAGGAGAGAAAGTAAAATATTTACAGACCTTCGTAGATTCGGTGAAGACTTACACCTGTTATAACGACTTTCAAAGTCCCTCACCCTCCTTTGTCTTCACAAGCGTAGTATCATCATGTATGTCGAAAGTTTCAAAGGTCATGGGTGAGTAGTCCGTCCAGAGGGGGATTGTAAATCAAAGGGGGGTTTGATGGACATGCAAGAGTCGAGAAAGGACTTAGAAGAGAGTCGGAGGGTAATAATATGTATATGTATAAAAAAAAATGGGATTTGTGAGAAAAGAAGATTAGGTACAGAGGATAAATTAGAGTCCTCAAGGTTTGTTTGACGAGAGAATAAGAAGTTGTTTCAGAGGGGAGAAGATTACAGAACGGTATAACGTTTTAACTTAGACTGAGAAAGACTTATCATAAGACCTAATAAAGAGATTTGTCTCTATCAAAGGAAGGGTTTATCTTACAGTAACAGTCTATCATTCTAATACAAATGACAAAAGTAGAATAACGATAGGGAAGAAAGTTCTTAAATTAAACACAGGATAAAGGAAGAGTTTACTACGTATATATCTTTAAACTCACTCAATAAAGTTTACTTTTTGTTTCATTATTACCTTAATGTATATTGTAACTTTTCGTTATCGATTCCTCTGTATAATCAAATTTTTTTTTCAACCGAATTTCGAGTTATAAGTCTTTTGATTCTAGTGTCGTAGACCAGGGTAGTGAAGTACCGTTTATCTACCCCTTTGTCACCTTTTTCACAGTCTGAAAAATAAAACCCCCCGAGGTTTTAGTGACGTCTACCACTAACGTCGGTACTTTAATTTTCTACGAATAAGGAACTTTCCTTTCAATACTGGTTGGATCTATCGTATAAGTTTTCGTCTCTGTAATGAAACGGTTGTTTCCGGGTAGATCAGTTCCGATACCAAAAAGGTCATCAGTATATACCTACACTCTCAACCTTACACTTCTTTCGACTCGTGACTTCTTAACTACGAAAACTTGACACCACAACCTCTTCTGAGAACTCTCAGGGAACCTGATGTTCCTCTAGGTCGGTCATGTAGGATTTCCTCTAGTCAGGATCCACAAGTAACCTTCCTGACTACGATTTCGACTTTGAAGTCATGAAACCGGTGGAGTACGCTTCTCAACGGAGTAACCCTTTCTGAGACTACGACCCTCCCTAACCCCCGTCCTCCTCTTCCCCTGCTGTCTCCTACTCTTCGGACCTACCGTAGTGACTGAGCTACCTATACTCAAACTCATTTGAGGCCCTCAACCACTACCTGTCCCTCCGGACCGTACGACGTTAAGTACCCCAGCGTTTCTCAACCTGTACTGACTTGACTTCCTCTGTATACACACACAATCAACGAGTCACCACAGATTGGGAAACGCTGGAGTACCTGACATCGGACGGTCCGAGGACACAGGTACCCTAAGAGGTCCATTCTTATGACCTTGCCCAACGGTACGGGAGGAGGTCCCCTAGAAGGGGTTTGTCCTTAGCTTGGGCGTAGAGAGTATAGAGGATGTGACCGTCCGTCCAAGAAATGGTGATCACGATGGACCCTTTCACTTTCACGTTCAGTGAGTCAACTCAGCCTGAGAAACTCTGGGTACCTGATACGTCAGGTCTTAAGAGGTCCGGTCTTATGACTTCACCCATCGGAAAGGGAAGACGTCCTCAGAAGGATTGGGTCCCAAACTTGTTCGGTATATTTAAACCGAATTTTAGAGGAACTCAGATGTTGGATACCCTGACGTCCATTCAATAAATTTCAGAGATTATAAAGGAAAAGGATAGACACTTTACTCTTAATACTACAAAAATCTAAAAAAATCAATGTACTTTATCATTTATTGAAAAAACGAATTCGATTACACTTTAACAAACTAAAAACGATAGTTTTCGAACTATTTATTGGGTGACAATAACGGGATAAATAACTATACACCGAAAAGGATAAAATTATGGTAGGAGAGACAAGTGAACTGGACACAAAGACACAGATGATATCATGGTCTTAACTTTGAACTGTTGAGGAGTCATTTACTACGACTAATGTTATTTTATTTTTCATAATGATAAAATGAACAATTTACAATTATTTTATGATACATTCGTGTCTTCACCACTATCATATGAACAGAAAGTTATATAGTGAAATTTATTTCCTTTTAAATATACACACAATATACGAATATATATGTATAAATAGATAAATTTTAAATATTATTTATACATAATTTTATTTATTTCTATATGCATATATTTTACAAAATAAGGAGAAGTTAATAAGTACCAATACCTTATTTTCTTGTTTATATACTTATATATATTTGAACGAAGAAGGAGGAGCAGATAGGTTTATGAAGGGTAGAATGATAAGACTAGTGTGACTATACATACAAAGAAGCTCTTCGGTAGGATACGAGAACGTATTGTCGGTCTATTCTTTACCCTAACTAAAATCGGGAGTAGACAACGTTTAATTACGCCACACACCGTCAGAGGACTGGTATTACACATCCAAGTTTTGTCCGGTCACTCTCCGTTTTAACCTGTTAAATGAACTACGTTTTTGGATGGACCAGATAAAAGAATTATACTTATTCCTTCGGGATTAACGACTACCATCTGTGGAACGTTGGTATGCCTTTTGGACAGACCGTGATCCTTCTTACGGTTCAGTTCTTTTCGTGTTTCTGTATTTCCAATTTAGGGACTGGTTTGACAAGGACTCGAGTGTATAAATGAAAAAAGTTAATACACTTTATCAGTTAGGGAGAAATAGAGACTTGGACTAGTGTTCACCAATATCATTGATGGATGGTTTTCGTTCGAATTATGTGAGTAATGAAAACGTTATTATACGAAAGGTAAGTTAAAATTACAAAATACAAAGACATAAACGTTGTTACAGAAAAAATAGACTATTCTGACCAGACGACAATGATTATAAGAAAATAATTTATAACCTGGAAAGTGGATGAATGTAAAGGTTTATTTGTATTTGAGTAAATTAGTTCAAAGTTTCCATTCCTACCAAATCTAAAACTGAACTTAATTTAGTTTAGATTCTTAGTTCCAATTATCTGTTAAAAGGTAGTAAAAGAGAGAAGGATAAGTCTTTGGATCACATAGGTTGGTAAATTAGTTTAGAAGAAAATTTAAGAGAGATATAACTAAAATATCTACATAAATACTGATGTATAACGGGTGAGTTAAATACAGGATCAGAAAACGTAAATAACCATAATCATTTCCTACAAATTCATACAAAAAGAGAAGTTTCCATTAACAATAACTTGATTATTGAAGGACCATCAAATACCTTTAAAAGTCTTTCACGTCATAGAACCTTCTTCTCGTGGACCTAAATTAGTATCCAGTTAGTGATTGTTGGAAAACAAAACCCCGTCATAAATGGAACACACGGAACCTTCGTAGTAGACACTTTCCGTGTAAGAGGTATACATACAGTACTTACAATTTGTTTAATTAAGTACCTTTTGTGAATCCTAATACGACTGTGTATCCTGTATATCCTTCGGAAGAATTTTTGTATCGATAGGTAGTAGACACCAGAGAGAATAATGACAACTATAATAGGTGTAATAATGACAATTGACGAGAAACTTTTGACTTTAGTCTAACTAGAGAGAGAGAGAGAGAGAGAGAGAGAGAGTGTGTGTGTGTGTGTGTGTGTGTGTGTGTGTGTGTGTGTGGATAAAGGGGGAATTGTAAAAGATACATTTACATAAATATTCTGAAAGGTTTTAATTTTTACCATTAGTATTATAACCACCTGTACCATAAACTAAATATTTTGATTCCTCCTAAAACTACCTGAAAGAAATGACGAACGTTAGTTAAAGCACTGCAAACCAAAATCTCTCTGGGAGAAAGAATAAATTCTCACCTAATAAGGAGGGGATGATGGAAGGAAAAGAGTAAAGACGGAAATAAGAAGGAATGAAGACTTTGTCATATATTTTTGCACAAAAAACACACTTTTGAAATTTGTTATTGTTTTCTGTGTGTTAGTTTTTACTTCGAAAAGGAAATTGTGACCGAGGTAGAACCGAGGAAAGGTATTGTAAAGGGACAATTCTTAAGTTCACCATATATACGCGTTACCTTACAACTTTCACTTTCACTGAAGCAGCACAGACTGAGAAACACTGGGGTACCTGACAGTGGACGGTCCGAGGAGACAGGTACCTTCAGAGATCCGGTCTTGTGACCTGACCCATCGGAAAGGGAAGAGGTCCCCTAGAAGGGTTGACTCCCTGACTTGGGTCCAGAGGACGTAACGTCCGCCTAAGAAATGGTCGACTCGGTGGTTACAATGAGTTGGTATTTTTCTTGCTTTATTACTGTAAACGGGGTTTTACTAACCTGAATTTTTTCTAACAGTATAATTCACTTCGTTCAGTCTGTCTCTTTCCTTTTATAGCATACTCTAGTGAGTATGTACCTTAGATTAAAAAATTTTTTACTATGTTTACTTGTCTTGTCTAAGTACCTTGTCTTTGCCTCAGTGTCTAAAGATTTTGTTTAGATACCAATGGTTTCCTCTTTGTACTTACCCCTCTATTTGGTCCTCGAACTCTAATTGTACGCTATGTGATGACATATTTTTTATCTATTAGTTGTTCCCATACGACGCATCGTGTCTCTTGAGATGTGTTATAAGACATTATTAGATATACTCATTTCTTAGACTTTTTCATACTTATATATTTACATATGGGCTTGGTGAAACGACATGTACACTTCGATTGTGTTATAACATTTAATTGGTCTGAGGTTATTTTAAATTTCTTGTTAGGACGTACTTAGAAAATTCTGACACCAAAATAATGAATGTATATGTGTTTATTTTAAACATCCCAAACAAAAAGGACTGTTCAATAATAAGATTAGAAGATTAAAAACAGGTTCGACTCTCTGTGTAAGAAAATTTTAAGGCATAGTAGTATTAGGTGTCGTTATATACTTTTAAAAGAATTAGTATAGGGATGTTCATCTATAAATCTTGAAAATTAAAAAGTTATAATGTTTATCCCGACATCACTCGTCGAAACTTATATAATGACAACCGTATACATTTACTAAGTTATACTCTTTTTATATCTCTAATTGTCTCTTTTTACCTATACATGTCAAAATAAACTGTTTATTACCGTTTAAGGAGGGACTTAAAAAAGAGCTATGAATATAAGGGTAAAATTTCGGAAAATTTCTTCAAGACTCAAATAATTACCTCAAACCGTTACGAACACGTAAAAGAACAAGAGGAATAAAGATACCAAGTAATATGATCACAAGAGAGGATTACACTCGTTAATTGTATACGATAGGTTTTTATGACACTTAAAACTTTTTATTTTTTATCTTCCGTTTTTCCCTATTTTTCGTTCTAATTGTTTTTCTTTTATTTACCCTCGAGAGAAAATTAAGGTCAATTTATAACAAACTTTTCGTATCTTAACATACGATATTTTAATATGATTATTGAATACCTTTACTCCCTTTCCTCTTCCGTTTTGGTTTTACAAAATTTTTCAGTAATTATTTATATACGGTAATGATACAAATACGTAATTCTTACAAATAGTCAATAAAAGTCTATTATTACTTATAAAATTTATATTACAAATGGAAAATTTTGACTTAGTGTCTTATATTTATTTATTCAGATATATCGGTTTCCTTTTATTCTTATAAATTTTTTTACGAAAAAATTGTGTCACTTTCTACTATCGACTGTATAACAATGATATGAGATGTTTCAACAGGATTCAGGTGAGTCTTTCGGAAAGATTCACTTGTTACGTTTCTTTATCTCCTTTTGTTATCTTTCCCTTTCTGATTTCTAGAGAAGTTCTTCTAATCTCTATGTTTCCCTTATAAAGTACGTTTCTACTCGTGTTATTTCCTGTCTTTACCATACCTGGATTGTCTTAGTCTTCTATAATTCTTCTCCACCGTTCTCTATGTGTCTTGATATGTTTTTTCTAGAATTACTGTGTCTATTAGAACTACCACACTAGTGAGTGGATCTTGGTCTGTAGGAACTACCCTTCAGTTTAGCCGGAATCCTTCGTAGCGATCACCTCCACTATCTCAGGGTCGACTCATTAAAGTTTAAGATTTTCCACTACGACACTTTCACGACGTGAGTTATACGGTCTTTCAAACCTTTTGAGTTGTACCCAGTGTCCTCACTTTTTTCAGGTAAAAGTAACGTTAAGATTTCTTTCCGTTACGGCTTCTTACAAATTTGACGAAGTGTTAACGTGAGTAAAGTGTACGATCGTGTCATTACGAGTTTTAAGAGGTTCGATCAGAAGTTGTAATACACTTGACTCTTGAAGGGTTATAAGTTCGACCTAAATCTTTTCCGTCTCCTTGGTCTTTAGTTTAAAGGTTGTAGGTAACCTAGTGTCTTTGTCGTTCTCTTAAAGTCTTTTTGTAGACAAAGTAGCTGATACGATTTCGGAAACTGAGACATCTAATGTTGTTTGACCTTTTAAGAATTTCTCTACCCTTATGGATCGGTGGAATGAGCGGAGGATCCTTTGGACATAAGTCCGGTTCTTCATTGTCAATTTTAGTCTTTACCTTGTTGTTTGTCCAAGTTTTTCAACCCTTTCCTCATGTAGTTCCGACATATAACAGTGGGACGAATAAAATGAAGATACGTCACATTTAGTTCACTTTACAGTCCGACCTACTTCGTGTTCGACCTTAGTTCTAACGTCCCTCTTTATAGTTAATGGAGTCTATACGTCTACTGTTGTGGGAATACCTCTTTCGTTTCTCCTTGATTTACTCGGAGAACTACTTTCACTTTCTTCTCTCACTTTTTCGACCGAATTTTGAGTTGTAAGTTTTTTGATTCAAGTACTGAAGGTCAGGGAAGTGAAGTACCGTTTATCTACCCCTTTGTTACCCTTGTCACTCTCTAAAGTAAAAGAACCCGAGGTTTTAGTGACGTCTACCACGGACGTCGGTATTTTAAATTTTTTGCGAAAGAAGAACTTTCTTTTCAAAACTGGTTGGATTACAGAATTTTTCGTCTCTGTAATGAAACGGTTGTTTCCATGTATATCAGTTTCGATACCAAAAAGGTCATCAGTCCATACCTACACTCTCAACCTGGTATTTCTTCCGACTCGAGACTTCTTGACTACGAAAAATTGACACCACAACCTTTTCAGAGAACTCTAAGGGAACCTGACGTTCCTCTAGTTTAGTCAGTTAGCAATTTCTTTAGTTAGGACTTATAGGTAACCTTCCTGACTACGACTTCGACTTCGAGATTATGAAACCAGTGGACTACGTTTCTTGACTGAATAAACTTTTCTGGGACTACGACCCTTTCTAACTCCCGCCCTCCTCTTCCCCTGTTGACTCCTGTTCTACCGACCTACCGTAGTGACTGAACTACCTGTACTTAAACTCGTTTGTGGTCCTCTACCACTTCCTGTTCCTTCGGGCGTACAACGTCAGGTACCTCAGTGTTCCTCAGTCTGTGTTGACTCACTCACTTAATGTTCAAGTGAGAAGTTTCGACATTATCAATACTAAACAAAGTTATCTTTTTAGTTATCGAAGAAACAAAAATAAAAATTAACCTCCGATCAATGAAATGTTATAACATGACCAAAAGCGGTATGTAACTGTACTTAGCAGTACCCACATGTACACAAGGGGTAGGACTTGGAGGGAGGGTGGAGAGAGATGTAGGGTGGGGAGACCCAGTAGGGTCACGTGGTCGGGACTCGTGGGACAGAGTATGTGACTTGGACCTGACCGCTAGACAAAGTGTATTCTATTATGTGTATAAAGTCACGATAAGAGGGTTTAGTAGGGTGGGAGAAGGAGAGGGTGTCTCAGGTTTTCTGACAAGAAATATAGACACAGAGAAAACGACAGAGTGTATATTCCAGTAGTAATGGTAGAAAGATTTAAGGTATATATACACAATCATATGACATAACCACAAAAAGAAGGACTGAATGAAGTGAGACATATTATCCGAGGTCAAAGAAGGTGAAGTAATCTTGACTGAGTTTACATAAGAAAAATTACCGACTCATTATGAGGTAACACGTATGTATTGTATCGAAAGAATAGGTAACCAGACGGTCACCTGTAGACCAACGAAGGTACAGGACCGGTAATATTTGTAACGACGCTACTTGTAACCCCATGTGCACAGAGAAAGTTAACACCAAAGGAGCCACACATACGGGTCGTCACTCTAACGATCCGGCGTACCGTCAAGATAAAGGTCAAAAAATTCCTTAGAGGTGTGACAAGAGGTATCAAAAGAGACTATATTTCGGTGTCTTTACTATTGTTATTTGTATATCAGTTTATTTGGATGTTATACTTTCGTTCATATAACTTTGAGTTTTAACTATAGTATATTAATATTTCTACTAGTAACATGACACTTTTGTCCCTGTGAACCAACGTTAATATATCATAACTATTAGAATATTTTTACTTTACTTTGTATAATATATATCGTTTAGAGTTTTTTTATACACCCCTTACGTTCTTTACATTAATAAAAAGTCTAAGTCGAGTAGTAATATTGACAGTCAATACCGTCCTTTGTACGAATCTTTTCAATACTCCCCCACTCTAACTAGGAGTTTTTTCTAATAAAAGGTTTAATTTATCTGAAAACGAAGTCAGGTTCTTTAGCATACCAGGTAAAGAGAAGAAACGGAACCTACGGTACAAGTTTTTCACTACTCTACAAGGAGTGTCGGAGTGCATAATACCCTTTATACAGTCAAAGGAGTCCAAGTATCGTATCCTCTTGTATACTTTTAGTGTCGTCATCAAACAAATCAAAATTTTATTCTAACGTATAGAAAAATATGTTTTGTGTACAAGAAAAAGATATTTATCTCGAATATGTTTACTTTAAATTTTAAATAGTTGATTTAATTGTTTTAAACACAGGAGGTCCAGGATTCCTACTAATTCTTGATACGTAATTATTATATTCTGTTTATGTCTTCTAGTTACTAACTTTTATTTACTTTATAATTGGGGATTGATTATCAATTTTCTCCTTTACACCCCATGTTACCCACTTCAAACAATATACATTACACTTTTCAAGAAATTTCACGAAGAATATACGAATGTCAGAATAATTTTTGTCTAGTTTGTACGTCTTCACCGAAGGGTCCACCGAGTCGCCATTTCTTAGGTGGACGGACACGTGCTCTGTGTTCAAACTGGGACCCAACTTTCTAGGTGGTCTTTTCCTTTACCGTTGGGTGAGGTCATAAAAACGGACCTTTTAGGGGACCTGTCTCCTCGGACCGTTTGATGTCAGATACCCTAGCGTCTCTCAGTCTGTGTCGACCTGCTGACTCCTATGTACATGCGTACGTGTTTCGTTTTCAACAAAAAGTGGAGCTTATATATTTCACCTTATAAGGTATTATAAAGTCTTTACTCTCTAAAAATAATTTCTACTATGTTTGTCTCTCTTTCAGAACGTGATTTATAGACACTGTTCCTGGGTCTTTCGGTTTTGTAAAATAGATTTACTTACTCTTGTGAAGTTTCTAATCAAAAAAGTCCATTAGGACGTTCATAGGTAAGTCGTCAGATGTAGACAATAAAGTTTGAAACCCGATAAAAACTACAAATTCTTTTAGTATCTGTATAACCTTTAGTTGATTTAAAAAACTTTTTAACTGTAACCTTCTTTATGTGTCGAGTTTAAGACCAACTGTGAAGGGAAAAAAACCGGTTTCAGACTGGGAACCGACCATAACATAATGTAACCGAAAAAACTTGAACGAAAAATAGAAGACGTTTTCTCCCTGTTCCCTGTGTTCTTAGATACATAAAGTGACGTGGTGCACGAAATTAACAATAAAAGACTAGAGTTTTCATGACGTAGTTTTTACCAGACTCCCTGTACTCCACCTTTTACGTCTGTTATTTACATAAATAGAGACAAAAGAGAAATTTGAAATATTATTTCCTTAAAAAATTTCACTATTTGGGTTTTGTCGTCGAGAAAGTATCGGAATTACGACGTACTCATCATAAATTCTATTATGGAAAAATTCCCTCTCTTCCCACTTTAGATTCACGAACATTTCCCACCACCGTTGTCCCGTGTTCCCTTCACCTGACTACGAAGTCTTGACCTTTTTCTGAGTCTTTAATCTTTTCAGGTCAAAAAACCTTCCACTATCATTTCAGACCCGAGTTTACTCTTCCTACCTTACTTTTATATTTATGTTTTGTCGATCTAGGGTTTAAGAAGGAAAATCGTGTAGATCGATATTTTGATGGGGGTGTGGAGGTGGAAACATCTACCTTTCATCCAAATGACCAAGCTTACCAGATCTCTTCGTGTCCTGAGACACTATGGGCAGTGTCGTCTCTTGTCTCCACTTTGCTTGACCTAACTGACGTTTAGATACATCTATTGGTACTCTAGGGTGTCGTAGAAAGAAGTTGTGTCGACTACTATTGATCATCCGTCTGTGTCAGGGGCTTAACCTCTGACCTCTCAGGGATACTTCCTTATACTAGGTTGGAGTGTGTGTGTGTGTGTGTGTGTGTGTGTGTGTGTGTGTGTGTGTGTGTGTGTGTCTAGAAAATTTCTTAAGTTAAGGAGCTTTCATACTTTTTATATAACCAATCTTTCACTTTTAAACAATGTTTACTCTACGATAAGTTTATACGAACTCTATGTGACTGAAAAAAAAACCAGTTTTTTTGGTAATATTTTCGATAGACACCTTTTGTGACTCGAAATCTTGAGTCCCGAAGTTCGTTCCTCTCACTTTCGTGGAACTCTAAGTCAGACTCGTCTTAGGACTGGGGACTTCTGTCCACGTGCGTACAGAGAGACACGTAGCACTCAATCTCTCTCCGTGGTCTCTCCGCCTTTCTTTGACTCTACAGGATTCCCAGAGTACTTTAAGATTTACTGTTTTTGGAAAAGGAAGAGAAGTGGATGAAAGTCAAATCTGTGTCTACGTTAAGTAGACGTTCCATTCGGTAATCAAGGTAGTTATATTCCCTACCTCTTTTCTTTTCAAGGAAATCCAGAAGTGAAAGACCTTGCGAAATCCGAGGAGTTTTCTCGATGTACGAGTGAGTGAAGATGGGTACGTAAGTTTTTTGAAGAGAAGGGAGATGGACCATTTGAGAACGAGGGGAAGGAATGGGGTAGGGTGAAAAGACGAAGTGAACGAGTGGAAAGATCCATAGTACAAATTATAATCTCCTATAGATGAGAAGATTCATCTAGAAAACGGTATTCCTTTACGTGGGAAAGGTAATTCAGAAAAGTTTTCGTAAGATACAATAAAAACGAAATGAGACACACCTAGTCTTATTTGACACCTTTTAAGAATTTCTCTACCCTTCTTGTCTGGTGTACTGGACGGAGAACTCTTTAGACATACGTCCAGTCCTTCGTTGTCAATCTTGACCTGTACCTTGTTGTCTGACCAAGGTTTATCCTTTTCCTCACGAAGTTCCGACATATAACAGTGGGACGAATAAATTGAAGATACGTCTCATGTAGTACTCTTTGTGACCTGACCTTCTTCGTGTTCGACCTTAGTTCTAACGACCCTCTTTATAGTTATTGGAGTCTATACGTCTACTGTGGTGGGAATACCGTCTTTCACTTCTCTTTGATTTTTCGGAGAACTACTTTCACTTTGTCCTCTCGCTTTTTCAACCGGATTTCGAGTTGTAAGTCTTTCGCTTCTAGTACCGTAGACCAGGGTAGTGAAGTACCCTTTATCCACCCCTTTGTCACCTTTGTCACAGTCTGAAAAAACCCCCCCGACGTCTTAGTGACGTCTACCACTGACGTCGGTACTTTAATTTTCTGTGAATGAGGAACCTTCCTTTCAATACTGGTTGGATCTATCGTATAAGTTTTCGTCTCTGTAATGAAACAGCTGATTCCAGGCAGATCAGTTCCGATACCAATAAGGACACCAGTACATACCTACACTCTCAACCTGACACTTCTTCCGACTCTCGGTTTCTTAACTACGAAAACTTGCCACCATAACTTCTTCTGAGAACTCTCAGGGAACGTGACGTCCCTCTAGGTTGGTCAGGTAAGACTTCCTCTAGTTGGGACCCTAAAGACACCTTCCTTACTACGATTTCGATTTTGAGGTCATGAAACCGGTGGAGTACTCTTCTCAACTGAGTGACCTTTTTTGAGACGACGACCCTCCCTAACCCCCGTCCTCCTCTTCCCCTACTGTCTCCTACTCTACCGACCTACCGTAGTGCCTGAGCTACCTATACTCAAACTCATTTGAGGCCCTCAACCACTACCTGTCCCTCCGGACCGCACGACTCGCTAACTTGACTTGACTTGACTTGACTTGGCACGTAATGTAACAAAAGGAGTGTCTGTATGTCGTTTTCTCCATAAAACTTATCCCGTTTCGTTGTCACACGAGAGACATGTTTCTATGTGTACGGCACGACACGAATCAGTGAGCCAGCACAGGTCAAGAAACGTTAGGGTACCTGGTTTCGGGCGGTCTGAGGTGACAGGTACCTCTAAGTCGTCCGTTCTTATTATCTCACCCAACGGTACTGGAGGAAGTCCCCCAGAAGGGTTGGGTCCCAAGATTCAGTCCACAGGNACGAGGGGAAGGAATGGGGTAGGGTGAAAAGACGAAGTGAACGAGTGGAAAGATCCATAGTACAAATTATAATCTCCTATAGATGAGAAGATTCATCTAGAAAACGGTATTCCTTTACGTGGGAAAGGTAATTCAGAAAAGTTTTCGTAAGATACAATAAAAACGAAATGAGACACACCTAGTGTTATTTGACGCCTTTTAAGAATTTCTCTACCCTTCTGGTCTGGTGTACTGGACGGAGAACTCTTTAGACATACGTCCAGTCCTTCGTTGTCAATCTTGACCTGTACCTTGTTGTCTGACCAAGGTTTATCCTTTTCCTCACGAAGTTCCGACATATAACAGTGGGACGAATAAATTGAAGATACGTCTCATGTAGTACTCTTTGTGACCTGGCCTTCTTCGTGTTCGACCTTAGTTCTAACGGTCCTCTTTATAGTTATTGGAGTCTATACGTCTACTGTGGTGGGAATACCGTCTTTCACTTCTCTTTGATTTTTCGGAGAACTACTTTCACTTTGTCCTCTCGCTTTTTCAACCGGATTTCGAGTTGTAAGTCTTTCGCTTCTAGTACCGTAGACCAGGATAGTGAAGTACCCTTTATCCACCCCTTTGTCACCTTTGTCACAGTCTGAAAAAAACCCCCCCGAGGTCTTAGTGACGTCTACCACTGACGTCGGTACTTTAATTTTCTGTGAATGAGGAACCTTCCTTTCAATACTGGTTGGATCTATCGTATAAGTTTTCGTCTCTGTAATGAAACAGCTGATTCCAGGCAGATCAGTTCCGATACCAATAAGGACACCAGTACATACCTACACTCTCAACCTGACACTTCTTCCGACTCTCGGTTTCTTAACTACGAAAACTTGCCACCATAACTTCTTCTGAGAACTCTCAGGGAACGAGACGTCCCTCTAGGTTGGTCAGGTAAGACTTCCTCTAGTTGGGACCCTAAAGACACCTTCCTTACTACGATTTCGACTTTGAGGTCATGAAACCGGTGGAGTACTCTTCTCAACTGAGTGACCTTTTTTGAGACTACGACCCTCCCTAACCCCCGTCCTCCTCTTCCCCTACTGTCTCCTACTCTACCGACCTACCGTAGTGACTGAGCTACCTATACTCAAACTCATTTGAGGCCCTCAACCACTACCTGTCCCTCCGGACCGTACGACGCTAAGTACCCCAGCGTTTCTCAGCCTGTGCTGACTCGTTAACTTGACTTGACTTGACTTGACTTGACACGTAATGTAACAAAAGGAGTGTCTGTATGTCGTTTTCTCCATAAAACTTATCCCGTTTCGTTGTCACACGAGAGACATGTTTCTATGCGTTCGGCACGACACGAATCAGTGAGCCAGCACAGGTCAAGAAACGTTAGGGTACCTGGTTTCGGGCGGTCTGAGGTGACAGGTACCTCTAAGTCGTCCGTTCTTATTATCTCACCCAACGGTACTGGAGGAAGTCCCCCAGAAGGGTTGGGTCCCAAGATTCAGTCCACAGGGCATAACGTCCGTCTAAGAAATGGTAGACTCGGTGGTCCCGTCGGATTCATAGGACTTCATCCATCGGATGGGGAAAAGGTCCCCTGGAAGAGTTGGGTCCTTAGTTTGGTCCCAGATGACATAGCGTCCGTCTAAGAAATGATGGACTCGATGGTCCCTTCGGGTGTTTTATGTATAACCAAAAGTTGATGATTTAAAAGTAAGTAGATAAGGAAGTAAGTCAGGTAGTTATATGATAAATAACTAGTGAGTAAGACATGGGGTTTGTAGAATCTTTTAGGATCCTCCGTCGTCACTCGTTCCGTTCGTCGTACGGAGGGAGGTCCCCTAATAATGTACAATGATATAATAAAGTAACCTCGTTTCAAAAGAAATATAACTTAGTTGAGGCATGAACAATGACTCACCTGAAGACATTCTACTTGACTTTGAACTTTACATGGACTTCTTCTGATCGATCCTTTCGGAAGGTCTCGTAGAAGGAAAGGTAAAACGACCCCGGAACCTTCTTCAAGCCGGACGTAGTGACGACTAATTAGGTACAGAGTCGAAAGTTGACGAAGTATGACTCGAGTGACATTGAAATTTATAACTATTGGTTCGAGTATATAGTGTCTCGACTCTCTTACTGTCAAAGTCACGTATTACCGATTTCGAAAGAGGTTATTAGTCTATAAGTTATTAAGTACTTTTATATAAGGGGGTTTAGTTTAACCTTCGATAAAACACATTATATAATAAATTTTAAGTTATAATATTACGTGTGTTGAAGAGGAGTCGGTCTTCTCCTGGTAAAGTTTTACACTAATACACACCCGAGATAAGTTTTCACTGTTAAGACGAAAAGTAAACAAATTGTCGAATTCGTCTTCTTGAGTCGACCTTGATTCAGTAAACTGTTGTCTTGAACCCACCGGTGTTCGTTGAAACTCTTTCACTGTAATCCTGGATTTTTTACGTGTGTGTTCCCTTAACCTCTCGGCACATAAATCCCTTTTTTATAAACAAGTAAAGGATGTAGTTGAGTGAGAGTTTATCAGGGGAGGTTTAACTGATATTAAAAAGTAGTAACACTCTATGTAACACTTCAGACTTTCAGTTCTGTCGAAGTGGAGTGAGGTCACGACATTCGACACAGAAGTGAAAGTTTCTATAACTGATACAAAAGGCGTTCATTTAGCCACCATTTACGGGGTATTCGTGTATCAGTCTATGACCAAAGTATGACAAAAGAAGAACCTTCGGGGAAAAGGTAAAGAGGAGACGGATAGACTTTAGAAGAAAGTCCTTTATCTAGTGTGACTTCGGAAAGGACTGAAAAGTCTGGTCTACACCCAGTAGGTAAGAGTCTTGTGGACACACAATAAGGTGACTCACGACACGCACACACACGATTCAATGAAGTCAGCACAGGTTGAGAAACACTGGGACACCTGACATCGGGCGGTCAGAGGAGACAGGTACCCTAAGAAGTCCGTTCTTGTAAGCTCACCCATAGTACGAGAGGAAGTCCCCTAGAAGGACTAGGTCCCTAACTTCGGTGTAAAATACAGAGTACGTAACCGTCCACCCAAGAAATGGTTATCGTGGTGGACTCTTCGGGGCACAATGAGGTGATTGACGGTGAATAAGTCAACGTCCGCAAGTCTTGTCCAGGAGGGTTCTACACGAGGAAACCATACACCAAAGAAGACTCGATTTCTGTTTCCCCTGGGGTACCCGAGTGCTCTTTGACGACAGGGAGGGAAATGATGAATCTTCTTAAATTTAACCTCCCGTTTGTGCATTACTGGGTTGTAGACTAGAAGAATAGGACACTTACTGGGAAGACAGGAATCTTCGGGTCCGGGGACAGTGTAAGGAACTGACTCCTTACGTATATATGGATTAAAATAGAAGGACAGAACCTTGGACAGTACATACACCACAAGGGTGCGTATACTTTATTTACATTGAACTAAAAGAGGACAATTGGACAGAGTACAGTTAAATTAAGAATCAGATCGGTCTCCTTGAATCTTCCCATCTCCTCTTAAAAGAAGAGGTTGTTCGGGGACTTGAATCCAGTTCTGAGAAAGTTTACAGTACTTGTATGAGACAAAAGGAATCTGCTATCCAGTCGTGACGATGGGGTGACACTCTCGACTACTTTGTCTCACAGTCGCATCGAGTGGTTCAAGAAGTTCCTCTCTTTACTCCTTCATGATCCCCGTCCTCAAATAGACAGACCAAATCGTAAAGGGACCAGTAGTCCCTCTAGTTCTTCGGGGACTTGTAAGTTAACGTATTTAGATCACAATAGAAGATTGAAACGTCCGTTGTATCAACCTTCTCTAGTCGTAGTGATACGTTCACTTTTTTCTCACGGACGTCTTCTCATTTCGTGTCACAAAATCTTGTTCGGAAGTTACCGACTCCCGGGACGGTTATACATCTGAGACTGGTAAACGTTATCCTACTAGAACTTGTTTCAATAACTGAAAAGACCAAGAGTCATACAAGTAAATGTCATTGAAGTAAGATCAGACATTATCCTTTTGAAGATATTTCATGATATCTTAACATACAATTTACATCCGAGATGTCGTTCTTCTGACTCCAGATCTACAGTTGACTGGACGTCCTGGGGTCCGTTCAATAAATGAGAGATACGGAGGTCAAGGAGTGTACCTTTTAGAAATACTATCATTGAGGGATTTCCCGGATTCTCAATATGTGTCAAAGGATTTACATTAAGGACGTTTTGTTACAGATGAAATGATTTTTAAGACTTATCTACGACCCAGAGTAACAATTCATACACATTAACAGTCTCGTAGGGTGTGTATGGTCTAGGGGTCTATTACAAAGAGAGGAAGTAAGAGTGATGGAACTTTTTGACTGAATTGACACACCCTTGAGTCGACAGGAGTAAATAATTTAATCTTATTATTTGGACTGGAAAGAGGTTTATTTGTCTCGATAGACTGTAAAATTATTCTAAAAGTTGACATTCGAGGGTTATAGTACGTACACTAGGTCTTAAACATCTGACATTTTTCATTCGTGGCAGGAGTAATCTTCTTACAAACTCAGACTCTCTGTCTGCGTTTCGAAATGTCATTTAGTCTCTTCTTTAATTTTTAAAGAACCTAGTCAACTAATTTTTTCTTAGATATCCTTAGAGTCTAAACTTGCCCTAAGAGTATCTACCGATTTTGATCCTTACCACCTTTCCTATTTTTTTAGTACTTTTTACTCAATGAAGTGTTTCTATAGACGATATTAAAGTGGTTTATGACTGATCAAACTAATATACAACGAAATAAAAGACCGCAATCCGTCTCATTGAATTATATGTCTATGTAGTAGTAGTGCAGAAGGAGATAACCGATATATAATACTAAATTCAGAATACGGAAATAATAAGAATTAATAAAATATATGAATCATAATTCGTATTAGAAGAGGTAGGTCTCTAATCTTTGTACTCTAATTCGTTTCAGTTCAGTGACCTAGTCTCGAAGGAGAGGCCTCACCTTGAGTCTACACTTGGGTCGAGTGGTAGTATGGAGTACCGACGGGAGAAATACAAAACCTGATATAGTAAAATTTACGAATACTCGAATTACCTAATTTTTATAATAATTTGTACGGACAGAGATATTCAAAGGTAATCGTATTACTTTTATACGTTTAATAATTAAAATTTGGTAGATTTGTTGTCGTCGTTGTGAAAAAGAGGACGGTCCCTTATAACCGAATTACTCTAACGTGACCGGGTCACGATGTCTACGAATTCGGTTCTTTACTCTTTCTTACTTTTCTTCGTATGTTTTATTTTTGCCTACACCGACTGGGTGAGACCTTTAAATATTCCCACATCTGTTGTTATAGGTTTCCTTTGGTTTGATAAAGTCACGATTGTATCCGTGACAAAAGTCAGTAGGTAAGTGTAAATATACCCCAATAAATTTCAAGTATCTCCCGAAGGTTCTATCACGATCATTATTTCTTAGACGGAAGGTTAAATCCTCTGTATTCTTTGTGGCCAAGTCAGTGTCCCAGTCCTTTTAGGGGACCTCCTCCCGTACCGTTGGTTGAGGTCATAAGAACTGACCTTCTAGAGTACCCTGTCTTTTCGGACCGTCTGATGTCAGGCATTACAACGTTTCTCAGTCTACACTGACTCCACTGAATCGTGTATGCGTGTCCAGTGTCTTAATAAAAAAGGGTTATCAGACCGTGTTTCGTATTTTAAGATTTATTATATAAAAGAGGGAGATAGTGAGGAAGTAGGGGGGAAAGGAGGAGGTTGGACATAGGTTATGATATAATTCAGAGACTTATTATGTCACTAACTGTTCTTTCTGTACTTACCACGGACGTAACTTGCATAATCAGATGATCCCTTCTACCCGGCAATTCATTCTTTAATATCATGTACCCTATGATGTACAACGAGTATTTATTGTATATACAACAAATTTTTATTCAACTATGAATTTCCCTATTTATCCTCTATCGGTCTATTTCATTTACGTGACACACACATATACTAGACCTACACTCACTCTACACCCTCACATACCTATACACGAGGTCCGTCTCCTTCGTTGTACACTTCTGAAGTGTCACTTTCTCCTTTAACTTCTCTTTCAGGGTTCCAGTCAAAGTCTTACACGTCGCACCAGTTTGTACCATACGAATCCCACCCGGTCCGCCCGAGTTCTGATTTCGATCCCGACTTCTCCGTTCGTCCTACGGCTTGCCGGGTTTCTTTCATCGCAGATGGAGTAAGTCTCCGACCCTTTCCGACCTCTTTCTGCCTACCCTGGTGTAAACAATCCTTCTGACAGGTACACCAATCCGTACCTCGTCAAGTCTTCTGGATAACGTCTCGTTCCAACCTAATCTACCTTTCACAGACCATTCTATACTTCCCATACACTATACTCAAGTTTCTACAGAGGGACTCTCCTAAACAACAACAGTAAGTTAGCGATTCAACACAGGTTGAGACACTGGGGTACCTGACGTCGTGCAGTCGGGAGGGACAGGAAGTGGTACGGGACCTCAAACAGGTTAGCGTACAGGTAACTCAGTCACTACGGTAGGTTGGTAGAGTAGGAGACAGTAGGGGAAGAGGAGGACGGGGGTTAGATAGGGTCGTAGTCCCAGAAAAGGTTACTCAGTCAAGAGGTGTAGTCCACCGGTTTCATAACCTCGAGATCGAAGTCGTAGTCAGGAAAGTTTCTTATTAGTCCCAACTAAAGGAAATCCTAAGTGACCCAACTAGAGGAACGACAGGTTCCCTGAGAGAGTTCTCCGAAGACGTCGTGACATTAAGTTTTCATAGTTAAGAAATCACAAGTCGGAAGAAATACCAGGTTGCGAGTGTAGGTATGCACTAATGACCTTTTTGGTATCGAAACTCTTATACCCGGAATCAGTGGTTTTACTACAGAGACGAAAGATTATACGATAATACAAACAGTAGTGAAAAGGAGGTTACTCGTTCACAGACATTAAAGTACCGACGCCAGTGGTAGACGTCACTAAGACCTCGGGTTCTTTTATTTCAGACATTGACTCTCCTAAACCTTTAAAATTGAACCTTTTCAACTTTAGAGTTGTCTGTAGTTTCAAGTTATAGACACTATGATAGAGACCGACTCTCTACCCCTATAAAGACGACCTGAATTCGTGTTAGTCCTAGGGACCCATTTTCAGTTCTTTGTAGAATGAGACATTTGTATATCGACTAAGTGAAACGGTATGTCGCCTTTGACTATGTTGTAACATTTCGTGTTGTGAGGTTATTTTTAATTAAAGTTTTTTCCTTTCGAATAAAAGTGTTCTGAGAAAGACAACTCGTTTCGTTACCCAAGAAAGCCCAGGAATAGACCAAGGAGATCCCCGTCAAGACGGAGGAACGGAACTGAAAGATTAATAGAAGGAAACCGGGTATATAGATAGGGAATTGGTTATGGTGTGAAAGAATTAATTATATCGATTACAAATTCATAGTTTTGGTGTATTTAGATTTTTAGTACATGACTTTCAGATGGTCAATAATTTTTTATTGATATGATGTAGATAACGAATAGACATGTTCTCATCTAAGTTAAACAGTTAAAGATGTGTTTTATACCCACGTCAAATGTAATTCAAATATGACTGAGATTAACTTTATGATTAAAGTTTTTCTAGAATTTCTATAAAAAAAGTGAGAAAAGTTGAGTACTCGTATGAAACAAAGAGGTAATCGAATCTGAAAATATTAAAAACAATTAAATAATAACAGAACGGAACAAATATTAGAACCTCCATACGATCAGTACTAAGCTGATCTCTTTCTTTCGAACAAACTTTATTATGTTATTTTGTAAGTGGCGTTCGTCAATCGAATGTGTTAACACCCTGAGTAAGCCTTTCAGTTTTCAGAAATCCCTCCGGTAATCCTTCCAGTCTCACTAGTCCTTCCCACCCGACCTTGTGAACACTTACTCAACTTGGACGACAGGTATCCACCTAAAAAAGAATTCTGGAAAGTTCACTGACTTATTCCAGGTGGATATAGTAGATGCTAGACGTTAGAGTTAACTGTCAGACCTTTGAACCTCTGGAACTACGGTCTTTTCACTTGACATAGACATAGGATCTATTGAATTCTATTCTCGTAAAGATAATCGTTTTTAGTCTAATTTTCACTACGGTCATGTAACGACACGTGAGTGGACAAAGTCACTTAAGTTCTATCCTCATATAATTTAGTTCTTTACATCCATTTTGTATTAGTATTTTAGATCATTTATTACCTTATAGTGTGTGCCCTAATTCTTTATACTTGAATGTCCGTCGAACCAACACTTTTATATTTGAAAATTGAGTATCCTTTGGTGTATAATCAATAGATAAAATATCAACGACCCAGGGGGACGGTAATAGACATAAAATAATAGTTTCTTTAGTTTCCTACCGTCCGTTTATATTGTCAACTGAAACTTGTTATCCTTAAACTTGAGACACTCAAGTGAATGTTTACCTAATAATAAAAAAATTAAATAAATAAAATTAACCTCCGACTAATGAAATGCCGAAGGGACCACCGAGTCTTCAATTTCGCAGACGGAGATTACGCCCTCTGGACCCAAGCTAGGGACCCAACCCTTCTAGGGGACCTCTTCCTTTACCGTTGGGTGAGGTCCTAAGAACGGACCTCTTAGGGTACCTACCTCCTCGGACCACCCGATGTCAGGTACCCCAACGTTTCTCAGCCTGTGCTGACTCGTTGAATTGAAGAGAATTAATGAAATGTTATAACATAACCAAAACGGTATATAGTTGTACTTAGGCGGTGTCCATATGTGTACAAGGGGAAGGACTTGGGGGGAGGGAGGAGGGAGGGGCATGTTAGGGAGACCCAGCAGAGTCGTGTGGTCGGGGTTCGTAGGTCATAGTACGTAGCTTGGACCTTACCGTTAAACAAAGTATATACTGTAATATGTACAAAGTTACGGTAAGAGGGTTTAGTAGGGTAGGGAAAAACGTTATTTACGTATGATGTCATAAAATACTAGACGCCAACCAACTTAAACGTCTATACCTTGGTACCTATGTCTACCACATACCAGTCCAATATACACCTAAAAGGTGACAAGTTCCCTAGTCACGTGGATTGAAAACACACCAAGTCCTATTTGACATTAACAAGACAGGGATTTAGTTTAGGACTCCAAAATAAAATAAAATAAAATAAAAAAAATTTAGGACTCCAAAATTTGAACAAACATCTACTTCTTTCCCCGTTGTTTGGACATAGTCAACAATAGTTGTCGTTGACTATTACAGTCAATAGGTTCCTGTACAAGAGGTTAAAGTAAAAGGACATCCTGTTGTTCCCTATAGTCTTTCCTTCTTAATAGGTCTTCCATTTCGGTGTCCGATACCCTCTATGACCTGTTCAATCACAAAGAGTATCACGTTTTGGTCCCAGGTTTTTTCTTTAAGTGACGGTCACCTCTCGTATAAACGTTAAAGACTGTTAATAAAAAAGTAATCGTAATGTTTTATTACTGAGAACATACAAAATTTTAAAAATATGTAAAAGTATTGACTCAACCAAAAAAAAACAAAACGAAATTAAGATCCTGATCATGGGATAAGGATGAGGAAATAACGTATAACCTATACTCTCCCTCGTCCTTGTACCATACCATCTATAATACATGAATAATTGTCCAAAGATCTGAAAGTCTTCGGTGGTTTTATCCGACATTTCACTAGTACCAGAAACTCGGATGTATTAAAGAGGGTATCCGTCTGTCACCAACACATCTCATATGTGTCTAACACCGGATCTTATGTTTATAAGAGACTCTTATGTAAGCTAAAAGAATGACAATTATCATCTAAAAGAGAGGAACAGTACCAGACCGACTCATGTACTGACAGGAATTTTTTTAAACAAGACGTTTGAGTAAATATCGATCTATAGTAGGACACCTTTTCAAATCTAATTACCTTACGGTAACCTTCACTGACCACGTTAGAGATTAAGTGGAGGAATTTTTACTTCAACAAACGGAACGAAGGAGGATAAAAATAAGACCAACTCTTAACTTTTATAAAACTAATAACCTTAGTCTCTAAATTAAATATAAAACTCTTTTCGTTTGAGTTACTTGATCAGATCTAGGACTTATTGGAGTATCCTTTCTTGTTGGAACACTAGAGACCTGACAATCCAGTCTCTCTTTATATGAAACTAAATTTGGTGACCCCCTTTTATCCTCAATCTGGTTGTGAGGGTTACTACTGTGACATCTGAGTTCTTTTTAATATGTCAAGTTGACGTACGTCTGTGACGACTCACCTTGCTTCGCCTATTCTAATCTTCCCACAGTATAGAACTCTCTTTCATTACTGTTCACTAATACACTCAAAGGACGAAAATACCGAAAATCGAATCTCTGAGAAAAGTCTACAGTGGGGAATTCCTCCGACTCTGAACGTATCTTTGGCTGTCCAGACGATCGAAGAACTTCTTCGTCTCAAACCTCGTTGGTATATGGACTTTTCACATCTGTCTTATTCGAGGACCCTCTTTTCTTGATCCTTCCCTCTCGATGTCTGAGACACATCCTTTAGAATGTTTTATCAATGAGTTGGAGATTTGAAATTTACATAATTCGTCTTAAGTTCGTCGGGGCAATTTCTATTTTTACACTTGACCTTCAAATCTTAGGCTCCCCGAAGGGACCACCGAGTCTACCATTCCTTAGACGGACGTTGCGTCCTCTGGGCGTAAGTTAACGACCCAGTTCTGCTAAGGGACCTCTTCCCTTACCAATGGGTGAGGTCCCTAAAACGGATCTTTTAAGATACCTGTCTCTTCGTACCGTCCGATACCACCCGTACCTCAGGGCTTCCCAGTTTGTGGTGACTCCCAGATTGTGAAGGTGAAATCGTAGACCTCGAACTCAAGTCTGTTCAGTTTCCGATCGATTTGGGTTCTGACGGCCATTGTTTCTGATTCTGGAAAGTTTGTTTCCTTTCTATTAGGTCTCAGAATGTCTTATAATACCTCTTACAAGTCCTAGGTTATATTTGATGGTCAGTGTGTTTCTTTGTCCTTTTAAGTTGAGTATAATTTCTTTTTCCGTTAATTACCTCTGATTGGAACTGTCGATGATATTGTGAAGAATTCCCGTATTCCCCTTTATGAAAATACTACTTGTTTTAGACTGCAAAGTTGTCTGTTTATGGCATCTATGGTATTTTTGAAGGTTTACCTTTAACACATTGATTTTGACCGTTTGATACTTTATGTTAAATTTTATTTTCTAATCCGTTTTCTTAGTTAAACTCTATCGGCTTCCTTATTTTCTTTATCTTCTAATTACCTTCAATAGATTACACTTTTTTTATTCTTTTATCTTAGAAACCCAGGAGAACCCGTTGGAGATTACCAGGTTGTATGTATATATTGACCTCAGGGTATTTTTCTCCTATCTTCATCCCGTTGTTTTTTTAGACTTTTCTATCGTTAAATTAAAAAAGGTTTAAATTAACTTCTCTCTCTCTCTCAATTCTTTAGTTCACTTACAGTTCATCCTATTTGTCTTTCCTTTGGTAAGGATTCGTGTTGTATCAATAATACTTATTTTCGTTTTGGTATTTTAGTAATTTCGTCGTTTTTTTTTTTTCTTCTTTCTTTTCTTTTTCCATATTATCCCCTTATTATCCAACTCACTAGTGATTGAAGAGTAGTGTTTGTTACTTTACCATAAAAATTTGATGATTTTCTTTTTTTTTTAGGACTTCGGATCTAAAGATATAAGTTATTTTATCAGTTTTTATTTTCACTTTCTTTTTTAAAATTCTATATCCTTTCGTTTCTATTAAGCTGTGGTCACTTAAACGTGAAGTTCCTTGGAATTTCCTTTAAGAAGTCTGACTTTCCTTTAAGAAGTCTGACTTTCCTTTAGTATCGCTACCTTTAGACTTAGAACTCTTTCTTCTCTATCATCCCCTTTATCACAAATTTATGATAGAATAACCGTCAATATGATAGTAAGAGAATTGAATAAATTTTATGTATACGTATATATTTCGTTTTTCAATATTGTAATATTACTCACCAAATTTACGTAAAGTAATATTATATATATTCTTAATAATTATAAAGTATTTCCAACCCTCACCCAATTTACCTACATAACAAAGGTCAAAAGACATAAAGTGAGTATCATTCTACATCACGTAGTGAAGTACCCTTTATCTGCCCCTTTGTCACCTTTGTCACAGTCTGAAATAAAACCCCCCGAGGTTTTAGTGACGTCTACCACTAACGTCGGTACTTTAATTTTCTGCGAATGAGGAACCTTCTTTTCAATACTGGTTGGATCTATCGTATAAGTTTTCGTCTCTGTAATGAAACAGCTGATTCCAGACAGATCAGTTCCGATACCAAAAAGGTCACCAGTACATACCTACACTCTCAACCTGACACTTCTTCCGACTCGTGACTTCTTAACTACGCAAACTTGACACCACAACCTCTTCTGAGAACTCTCAGGGAACGTGACGTCCCTCTAGGTTGGTCAGGTAAGACTTCCTCTAGTTGGGACCCTAAAGACACCTTCCTTACTACGNTACTACGATTTCGACTTTGAGGTCATGAAACCGGTGGAGTACGCTTCTCAACTGAGTGACCTTTTCTGAGACTACGACCCTCCCTAACTCCCGTCCTCCTCTTCCCCTGCTGTCCCCTACTCTACCGACCTACCGTAGTGACTGAGCTACCTACACTCAGACTCACTTGAGGTCCTGTACCACTACCTGTCCCTGCGGACCGTACGACGTTAAGTACACCAGCGTCTCAGCCTGTGCTGACTCGCTGACTTGACTTGACTTGACTTGACTTGACTTCTACATCACGACGAATATTATCGTCGTACGACTGGAATTTTCGTCTTTCAAATACTCGTAACATTAGAGATCCTGTCACATAGTCAAGGAACACCGACGACGTTGTTTCAAGGTGTTAGACCCCCACTCTTCAGTCTTTGGTTTCATTCCCTTCCTAGGAAAACATGGAAAGATCTAAGACCATAGTAAGTCCGTTAAAAACGGAATATCCACCGTAAGAGGGACGCTAAAGCGTTTTAGAAAGGGGACGTTTACAGAGAAACACATGAGGTCAAAGAGGCAAAAAGTATTCTGTGGTCAGTATAACAAATCTCAGGTGGGATTACTGGAGTAAATTTGAACGCACTCACGTGCGATTCAGTGAGGTCATTAAAAACTGAGAAACGTTGGGATACCTGACATGGGACGGTCCGAGAAGGTAGGTACCCTAAGGGTTCCGGTCTTATGACGTCACCCAACGGTTCGGGAGGAGGTCCCCTAGAAGGGTGGAATCCCTAGTTTGGGTGTAGAGAATACAGAGGACGTAACCGTCCACCCAAGAAATGGTGATTGTGGTGTTAAATTCGAACTAGTAGACTTTTCTGATAGTGTTTATTCCAGTGAACTTCGGTTCATGAACCCCCATCCTTAAGTTATAGAAAAACTTCCTGTGTTAAGGTATGCATTTCATTGATGATTTCTTTATTCCGTGTCTACCTATATCTATTTTAAATTTAGTGTCATCAAATCCCCAAAGAAGTGTGACTTTAAATCCTAAAAAGGATTTCCATTATACTCGAAAAGACCACCGACTCTGTCATTCCTTGGACGGACGTTACACCCTCTGGGTCCAAACTAATGACCCAGTCCTACTGGGAGATCTTTTCCTTTACCGTTGGGTGAGGTCATAAGAACGGACCTAATAGGATACCTGTCTCCTTGTACCACTCGATGTCAGGTACCTTAACGTTTCTCAACCTGTGTTGACTCGTTGATTGTGTTTCCATCATTTCAATTTCTGTTTCAATGATATTAGGGGTACAACAAGAGGTTCGGTCCGAAGTCGTTATGCACTTGGCACTTGAAGGTCTACAAGTTCAACCACAATATTTTCCGTCTCCTTGGTCTCTAGTTTAACGGTTGTAGGAAGACCAATTAACTTTTTCGTTCTCTCAAGGTCTTTTTGTAGATGAAAACGAAATAACTGATACGGTTTCGGAAACTGACACACCTAGTGTTCTTTGACCTTTTAAGACTTTCTCTACCCTTATGGTCTGGTGGACTGGACGGAGAACTCTTTAGACATACGTTCAGTCCTTCGTTGTCAATCTTGACCTGTACCTTGTTGTCTGACGAAGGTTTATCCTTTTCCTCATACAGTTCCGACATATAACAGTGGGATGAATAAATTGAAATATACGTCTCATGTAGTACTCTTTACTACCCGACCTTCTTCGTGTTCGACCTTAGTTCTAACGGTCCTCTTTATAGTTATTGGAGTCTATACGTCTACTGTGGTGGGAATACCGTCTTTCATTTCTTCTTGATTTCTCGGAGAACTACTTTCACTTTCTCCTCTCACTTTTTCAACCGGATTTCGAGTTGTAAGTCTTTTGTTTCTAGTACCGCAGGCCAGGGTAGTGAAGTACCTCTTTATCTACCTCTATCTACCTCTTTGTCACCTTTGTCACAGTCTGAAATAAAACCCCCCGAGGTTTTAGTGACGTCTACCACTGACGTCGGTACTTTAATTTTCTACGAATGAGGAACCTTCCTTTCAATACTGGTTGGATCTGTCGTATAAGTTTTCGTCTCTGTAATGAAACGGTTGTTTCTAGGCACATCAGTTCCGATACCAAAAAGGTCACCAGTACATACCTACACTCTCCACCTGATATTTCTTTCGACTCATGGTTTCTTAACTACGAAAACTTGACACCACAATCTCTTCTGAGAACTCTCAGGGAACCTGTCGTTCCTCTAGATTGGTCAGGTAGGATTTCCTCTAGTCAGGAACCACAAGTAACCTTCCTGACTACGACTTCGACTTTGAGGTTATGAAACCGGTGGACTACGTTTTCTACTGAGTAACCTTTTCTGGAACTACGACACTTTCTAACTCCCGCCCTCCTCTTCCCTACTGTCCTACTCTACTAACCTACGTAGTGGCTGAGTTACCTGTACCCGAACCCACCTAAGACCCTCAACCACTACCTGTCCCTCCGGACCGCACGAAACCAAGTACCCCAGTGTTTCTCAGTCTGTTCTGACTCGTTAACTGGACTTGACTTGACTTAGGGGTACAATAATTACTTTTAAGACTATAAAAACCGTTTAATATATCGACCGAGTTTCAGCATTGTAGATAATCTACGAAGTACAACAGATATTAAAGTTTTGTAAGTGGAAATTAGTGATGTAAGATAACAAATCGGAGTGTCTCCAATGGTCGTCTGTCGAGTTCCAGTTGGAACGGATCCAGACTTGACTTTGATCTTGTGTCCCTAAACCTAAGAAACCGGTCTCCAGAAGTGTTATCGACAGACGAACGTACGAGAGGAAGAGAGAAAGTCAAACATCTCTGGAGCTAGTTGTCTACAGGTCTCCATCGAGTACGAATTGCTTCAACTAATTAAGAAGTTTCCTCCACTGTCAGTGGTATGTATATTAAGTAAACCTGAAGATGTTCTGAAAGTTATGTTACGTGTAGTTTCAGATTAGGTATCCCAATTACATCCCCCGACCACCTCTTTATCAGTCAACCTATTTGTAAAATGTTACCCATATCATTACCTGCCGTTTTCCAGATATCTTTCACTGGAACCGAGGTCAGTTTTTCTAATTAGTTACGGTTCGAATTAGATTGATTAAGTAGTCAATGGACCCTTACAATTTTTACGTCAACAAAAAAAAAAATTCGAAAACGACCTTTGTTAGTTGTCTAGAAGATTCTTTGGAGTATAAAATATAGGAAAAATAGGAAATTTGAAGTTAAAAAAAAAATTTATAACCCTCGCACTATGAGTTTCCTTGACTAATTACATCTTGGAAAAGTACGGACGGGAAAGCTTCAATCTTAAGTTCTCTTGACTGAGGATTACCACTGACAGATACCTTAAATACATAAAGGATCTTAGACCAAAAAGAGAAAATGTTCGGAGTTAAAGACCTGAAAAGTCACATCCCATAATAAGTCTGTTAAACATTCATAAGAGTGTCGATATATCAACATCTTAAGATATTAGTATATGAATATCCTCATGTATTGTAAAAGAAGGACGACTCTTTTCTCTCTCCGGAGAACCTATTTATTTTTATTCAGTAAACCACTAATAGTCTTTATATGATTAAAAGAAGAAACGAAGATTTTTTGTACAGATAAAGACTTCCTGTCGAGTCTGAAACCTGTGAGAACCTCAGTGTCAGAGACTGAGTAGTGGGGACAACCTCTAAGACAGGACTAGAAGGAAGAGTTACATATAGATGAAAAGGGAATTCCTGTACGAAAGATCAACGTTCTTATTGACTACCTCTTGTGGTTTCTCCTGTTGCCAGACACCGTGGAGGCAGTCTTTCTCCGTTTACGACCGGGGACTCTGTATAGTATTGAGTTGATTTCCGTTCTAATATTCTATAAAATCCCCAATGTAAAAATTTCGTGTTAAATAAAAGGACACACTCGGTCACACGTTAAGAACATATTCGCACTTTCAGAGTTCACTACCTCTGTCTCCTACTGTGTCAACCCGTAGTAACTAATAACCGTAGAAGAAAACACAGAGAGTACTTTAAGGGTCAATTATATAAAGTAAATTTTTTCTTTTACAGAAGTAAACTTATTCCAAGTAAATTAGGTCCTAAGTCGGAGACTATAAGTATATCAAGGAAGAAATGAACCCGATAATCCTTTGAATTTTAACTCAAATTGAAAAGAAACGTACGAAAAGAATCCTTTAAATCGTTGAATTTACTTTGAATTTTAGACGATTCGTCGCCGAATGATCAAATTTGTCTAATTTTTTACATAGGAGAGTACATATTTTACATTTTCCCCCTAAAGGGACCGTCAGGTCACCAATTCTGAACCGTGACGGTGGCGTCCGACCCCTTGACTCTAGGAAGTATGGTACACCACCCTGACCGTTCTCGCTGGTGTCGTTTTTATCGGTCTTCCGTCCGACTAGTCCTGACCACACGTTCCCGGCCCTTCAGTCGTCCCTGGACGAAAGACTTCGAGTGCGAGACCGTACGGACCAAACGACGTCTCACTCAGGTGTTGGAACACCTGGTTCTCCTGACGACCTCAAGGTTGCAGTGTCGACTTCTTCACACTTTACCTACACCCCACTGTTCGGGCCGCTGTCACAAACCTCGACAGAAAACAGTACTGTTGTGTATGTGATCGTTCAGTACCGAAGAAAGAAAAGAAAAAAGAGTGCGAAGGGTTTGTGTAAATTCTTAAACTCCACACGATGAAATAAAGATTTAGGTCTCCTCCCTTCCGAATTCTGGACTTTATCTACGGGGACGACTCCATCTATATGGCTGTGTTTCCACTCTTAGTCAAAAGTCTCGACAAAGAACCGAAAGCTTGACGTCTTCCCACTTTTCCGACGCCGATCGTGGTAATCACCGGAAATCACAGCAAGTGTAGAAGGTGGCATCCGTCAGGAAACAAGGACATGATAGAGGGCGAGAAGGATGGATTATACTAATGTATCTCAACAATATGTATTAATGAACTTATCTGTAAGTTGGATCGTTATAGAAAGAGGGTACTTCTTTTGCTCCGGGGATCTCAACTTCACTATATAAGTTCTAGTGTTTTATTTCCACCTATGGTAGAATGTCGTAGGTAAGGTGAAGTCGTATCCCCACATCTCAATTCTGTAACGAAACTGGGACTTCAGCGTAAAGACCCCAGTTTAGGAAGAGAAGGTGAATGAACGATTCACGAAAACCCGTTCTACGAATTCAAGAAATATGGAGTCAAAAAAGGAGACATTTTACTCATATGGTTGGTATGGTTACAGATTCCCCAAAACCACTTTTAATCTAACCTAGTAAATACGTTTCATAAATTGTTCGTAAACCGAATAACAATCACAAATTAGTTATAATCAATTTTAAAGTCTTTACCGTCTCTGATCATTTGTTAAACAGTTACCTATTTACTTGGGTTACCTATTTACTTAGACTAACTAATATAAGAAACGTCGGTTTCTACCTCTTCGAGGTATGTCAGTTGTTTTTGTTCTGCTCCTCGACTGACACCGAGTCTAGTACTAGAGGAATAATGGTTTAAGTCTGAGTTTAACTTCTTTCGTCCCTTTTGGTGATCTGGTAAGTCCATACTAGATTTAGTTTAGGGAATACTAATATGTCACCTTCACTCTTTATCTAAATTCCCGGATCTAGACTGTATATCTCACGGACTACTTGACACCTTACTCCAAACACTGTAAAATGTCCTCTGTCCCTAGTTCTGGTAGGGGTACCTTTTCTTTACGTTTTCTCGTCGAGTACATGTGGGCACCACCTAAGTACAGTTACATACCGTTTTGGTTATGTCATAACCTTTCATTTTATTTCGTGTTTATTTTTAAAAAAATTTTTTTCGTTTTACCGACAGACCCCTCCGGAATGTTTATCGACACTTTTCTTCTCTCCACTTTTCGGTTCCTCTTTTCCTTTCTATATTCGTAGACTTACGTCTCAAGGTTTCTTATCGTTCTTCTCTATTCTTTCGGAAGAAGTCGTTAGTTACGTTTCTTTATCTTCTTGTCTTGTCTTACCCTTTCCGATCTCTAGAGAAGTTCTTTTAATCTCTATAGTTCCCTTATAAAGTACGTTTCTACCCGAGCTATTTCCTGTCTTTACCATACCTGGATTGTCTTCGTCTTCTATAATTCTTCTCCACCGTTCTTATGTGTCTTCTTGACATGTTTTTTCTAGAAGTACTGGTTCTATTAGTACTACCACACTAGTGATTAGATCTCGGTCTGTAGGACCTTGCACTTCAGTTCACCCGGTACATTTTGTAGTGATGCTTGTTTCGATCACCTCCACTACCTTAAGGTCAATTCGTTTAAGTTTAGGATGTTCCACTACTACACTTTCATGACGTGAGTTATACGGTCGTGTAAACCTTTTGAGTCGTCACCGGTGTCCTGACCTTTTCCAGGGAAAAGTAAGGTTAACCATTCTTTCCGTTACGGTTTCTGACGAGTTTGATGGTGTGTTAACGTGAGTAGAGTGTACGATCATTTCATTACGAGTTTCAAGAGGTTCGGTCCTAAGTCGTTATGTACTTGGCACTTGAAGGACTGTAAGTTCAACCAAAAACTTTTCCGTCGCCTTTGTCTCTAGTTTAAAGGTCGTAGGCGACCTAGTACTCTTTTCGTTCTCTCAAGGTCTTTTTGTAGATAAAGACGAAATAACTGATACGGTTTCGGAAACTGACACACCTAGTGTTCTTTGACACCTTTTAAGACTTTCTCTACCCTTATGGTCTGGTGGACTGGATGGAGAACTCTTTAGACATACGTTCAGTCCTTCGTTGTCAATCTTGACCTGTACCTTGTTGTCTGACCAAGGTTTATCCTTTTCCTCATACATTTCCGACATATAACAGTGGGACGAATAAATTGAAGATACGTCTCATGTAGTACTCTTTACGACCTGACCTTCCTTGTGTTCGACCTCAGTTCTAACGACCCTCTTTATAGTTATTGGAGTCTATACGTCTACTGTAGTGGGAATACCGTCTTTCACTTCTCCTTGATTTCTCAGAGAACTACTTTCACTTTCTCCTCTCGCTTTTTCAAGTCTTTTGCTTCTAGTACCGTAGGCTAGGGTAGTGAAGTACCCTTTATCTACCCCTTTGTCACCTTTGTCACAGTCTAAAATAAAAACCCGAGGTTTTAGTGACGTCCACCACTGACGTCGGTACTTTAATTTTCTGCGAATGAGGAACCTCCTTTTCAATACTGGTTGGATTTATCGTATAAGTTTTCGTTTCTGTAATGAAACGACTGATTCCAGGCAGATCAGTTCCGATACCAAAAAGGACACCAGTACATACCTACACTCTCAACCTGACACTTCTTCCGACTCGTGGTTTCTTAACTACGAAAACTTGACACCACAACCTCTTCTGAGAACTCTCAGGGAACCTGACGTCCCTCTAGGTTGGTCAGGTAAGACTTCCTCTAGTTGGGACCCTAAAGAAACCTTCCTTACTACGATTTCGACTTTGAGGTCATGAAACCGGTGGAGTACGCTTCTCAACTGAGTAACCTTTTCTGAGACTACGACCCTCCCTAACCCTCGTCCTCCCCTTCCCCTGCCGACTCCTACTCTACCGACCTACCGTAGTGACTGAGCTACCTGCACCACTCAGACTCACTTGAGGTCCTCAACCACTACCTGTCCCTCCGGACCACACGACGCTAAGTACCCCAGCGTTTCTCAGCCTGTGCTGACTCACTGACTTGACTTTACTTGTGTGAGACACCTTCCCTAAAACGGGACTCAAATGTCTTCCGTCGTTCAGGATAATTGGACTTACTAAACCCTTCACAAACGTCTCTTAAGACGTACTAAAGAGACCGGTTCAATCGAACAAATCATTGAATTTTTTTTTTTTTTTCACGACAGGTTCGACAATCGATCTTAACTTTCTATGTCACTACCGATCTCCCGGATAAATCATTCTCGTCTTTTTACGTGACCCTCACTTAGTAAACAGACTTGTGTCTTCCGACTCAGTCACTCTACCTGACAGTGCATCCGTCCAACCCGATTTCGGTTCTTGTGCCCCGTTACTAACGAGACTCCCTGTTTAAGTCAAGTCCGTCATTCTGAGAGAGGTACGGGGCTTGGGTGAGGGACCAAGTCCCAGAAAGTTACCCAGAGAGTCAATTGTAGGTCCCTCCTCTCGAGTCTGACCGTTCTTACTTTTTTCCCTTTTACGGTAGAACAGGAGGTGACTTAATGATTCACGTAAGAACCAAAGGAGAGGTTGTTCGGAGTATACTGTCCTCTTTTTTTATAACTAAGTTGTACTCTTTTTTTATGCAATTTTGAGTACTAAAAGGTTACTGTCTTAGAAAGGGATCCTTCGTTACTCAAGAGGTTTCGAAATTCACAAGTTCTTACGTTTTCTATTTGGTATCACTCTTCAAAAAGTAATTTGTCTTGGGATGTCCCTATTGAAGTTGGGTTGGAGTGACGTATTAAAATATAAAACCCAACTTAATCCTCGATAATTAGTTTGTGACCCGAAAGGTCCACCGAGTCACCATTTCTTACGGGGACGGTTACGTCTTCTGTGTCCAAACTAGGAGCCTAACCCTTCTAGGGACCTCCTCCTTTACCGTTGGATGAGGTCATAAGAACGAACCGCTTAGGGTACCTGTCTTCTCAGACCGCCCGCTGTCGGGTACCCCAGTGTCTCAGTCTGTGTGGGCTCGTTGACTTATGTACACGTGTTGTGTTACTTTGCACTCGAAAGGATCCACTTTTACACTTCTAACGTCGGTTTCCGTCATTTTTAATTATTTATCAAACCTTCTTAGACGAGACATCACCTGTACAGGATCCATACTACCTATCTCAACGTCTTAGTATCTGTGACAGGAGGTTCGAGTGTCACTCCCATCCCTCCTCTCTGACAAAAATGTAGTACCCTAATAAGTAAGAAAAAAGGGGGTGGACTTCCGTTTGTGGTAACTGACTGTCGACATAAGGTTCAAGAGAAGATCGGACGCCATCACTTTGTCGCTTGTTTGAATCGGTGGCCAGAGTTTCTCCTCCTTCCAAAACCTCCAGTACTTGAGAAATGACCTCTTATATGTGAGTCAATTCCTCTTATCCTCATCTTTTCTTGGAAGAGTGTAAGCTGGGTGTAACCCCGGGTCTTCCCTCCCTCTCCATGGGATCACGGAAATTCTTAGACTTCCTGGAAGTTATAGACCCCTTCACTCCCTTCTATTCCCTATTTCTACCGCTCCATGAGTCCACCGCCCAACCCCACGAAAAGATTTCGGTATAAGTGCCCAGGTTCTAATTGCCTCTCAATGACTACTCAAAAGTTGTCTCCTCACTGTAGTAGTCTCATTTCTAGTAGGACCGACGACACGCACCTCGCCTGACTTTTTCTAAACAGTCGTTCGACAACTTTACAAAAGCCTCCATTCTATGATATCGAAACTCCGATTCTGTTCCGACATCGTAGCCGACTAACGAAAATTTAGGGTCAAAAGGAGTTTGATCTACACACCGAAACCTGCTCAATGAAGTAGGTCTTTTATTTCTATTAATTTCACGACATGATACTCTGATAATAGTTTAGGTTACTCAGTCCGTATCTTACACGACTCCTATCACGAACCTTGAATCATTCGTGAGTCATTTATACTAAATAATAATGATAGCAACAATAATTCGCTCCTACTACCACTTGATTTCACCCTTTGTACATGTATTAGTACCTCTATGAAGTCTTCTGTCCCTAGTCAACCTACGACATCTCGGTCCTCTTCTGTACGAATCAATGTCCTAAGTACTGATCAGTCAGTATGTGTTCCTCCGTATGTATGATATGGAGAGTATGTGTGTTTGTGTGTTTGTCGAAGGACACCCGATCTCACAAGCTTCTTACAAAGTATCAAGTTAAAACTATTAGTTTATATGAAACTTCTTGTATTAATTCTAACTTTCCTCTTTCCTCCCGTAATTTCCGTTATATTTTTAGTTCCCTTCATACGTGGATTGGTGCCACGGACTCACGTCCGATTCACCGAAGTCATCACAGACTTAGAATCACTGGGATCCCTGACATCAGACGGTCCGAGGAGACAGGTACCCTAAGAGGTCCGTTCTTATGACCTCACCCGACGGTACGGGAGGAGGTCCCCTCGAAGGATTGCGTCCCCAACTTGTGTGCAGAGAATACAGAGGACGTAACCGTCCGCCCAAGAAATGGTAGTCGTGGAGGATCTTCCACCGTATAAACAGTCTTTAAAGAGGTAAGTAAGTTGTGTGTAATGTAAGTAAGTTGTGTTTATTTATTTAGAGTAAAAAGATTCAAAACTTCTATTTCTTGTTCTGTCTCTTCAGAGGACCAGCGGTCCTTGAATTTAAGAAAACCTCTCGGTCTCAATGAAAATTGAGTTAATTATCGGGATCCTTCGGACAGAAAAGATGCATCATCTACAATAACCGTAGTTTGGATCTAATGATAATGAACCGTCCACTTAGACAAGGGATCTACGACATTCATAACCGACGGTCACTTAGTGACTGAATGAAAGGAACCGGTCATCTTCAGTCGAATGGACTTCTTTAGATCCTACAATATAAAAGAGGTTCTTACCGGACTTCGGTTCTAGACTAACTATCTATACCCTAAATTTTTTTCCGATCCTGAGAACGTTGTCCACTGTAATCGAGATACTGTATTAAATATGTGACGTCTACAGGACCCTACTCCAACTTCAGTCCGAGGTTGATTTTGGTGTGGAAACGAATAAACGTTCGGTACGGGACCGGAGTGGAACGGAGAGGAAATGTCTAAAGAAGATCCTATAGAGGGAGGTATTCAGTGAACAAGTAGGTGTGTGTTGAGTCCGAGACGAAGATGTTTTGAGGTGTATTCTACAAAGACTGAGATAAAAATGACAAAGGAAAGAGTTTAAGTTAATAAAAGGGACGGGATTTTTAATTAAAAACACAAGACTAATCTTATTGTCTGATAGATGGACCCTGTGTTAATATATATATATATATATATATATATATATATAATCATAAGAGTAGTACAACAACAATTCAGTGATTCAGTACAGACTGAGTAACACTAGGGTGGTGGAGTGACAGGGAATGGTAGCACCTTAAACGGGTTCAAATACAGGTAACTTAGCCACTACGGTGGGTTGGTATGTTAGGAGACGACGGGAGAAGAGGAAAACGACGTAGTCCACCGGTTACATAAGTTCGAAGTAGAAGTCGTAGTCGGGAGGATTACTCATAAGTCCCAACTAAAGGGTACCTTAACTGACCAAACTAGAGGAACGTCAGGTTTCCTGAGAGTTCTCAGAAGAGGTTGTGGTGTTAAACTTTCGTGTTTAAGAGGTCACAAGTCGGAAGAAATATCAGGTGGAGAGTGTACGTATGTACTGATGACCTTTTTAGTATCGAAACTGAAATGTCTGGAAACAGGCGTTTCACTACAGAAACGAAAAATTAAACGACAGATCCAAACAGTATCGGGAGGAAAGTTCGTCGTTCGTAGATTAAACTGTCGACGTCAGGGGTAGACGTCACTGCAACCACTGGTTCTTCTCTTTTAGACAGTGACGAAGGAGAAAGAAGGGGTAGATAAACGGTACTTCACTACCCTGGGCTACGGTACTGGAATCACAAAACTTACAACTCGAAATTCCGTTGAAAAGTGAGAGGAGGAAGTGGAAGTAGTTCTCCAAGAAGGCAAGGAGAAGCGAAAGACGGTGATCTCACCATAGTGGACGTATAGACTCCAACAACTGTAAAGAGGGTCGTCAGAACTAAGGTCGAACATTGAGTAGGTCGGGCCGCAAAGTGTACTGCAAGAGACGCTTATCCAGAAGGAGTCCACCGAGCCGTATATTTCTTAGACGGACGTTACGTCCTCTCCGTCCTCCCCGTCCAAACTAGGGACCCAGCCCTTCTAGGGGACCTCCTCCCGTTCCGTCGGGTGGGGTCATAAGAACGGACCTCTCAAAGTACTTGTCTCCTCAGACCTCCCCGTTTGAGGTATCCTACCGTTTCTCACCCTGTGTCGATTTAGTTGACTCGCACGTGTGCGCGTGAGACGTATGTTCAATCTGTTTATCCCACTGTTATATGTCAGAAGAACATGAGGAAAGGGTCAAAACTTGGTCAGTCAACAGGGTACATTCCAAGATTGACAACGAAGAACTGGGTGTATGGACACAGAAGAGTCTGTGTCCAAAAGAGTAGAGAAATTCTTAAAAGGTGTCAAATAACACTAATTGTCTTAGTTTCCGAAAGTACATCAGTTACTTTGTCTTAATCTACAAAAAGACCTTAAGGGAACAAAAGAGATACTAGGTTACTTAAAACCGTTAAACTACAGACCAAGGAGACGAAAAAGATTTGGGTCGAACATATAGACCTTCAATAACTAAGTTCATGGTAACTCGGATCGAACTCCCTAAAAGGAGTAGTATGTCTACGTTATTAATAAACTAGATCAACGAAAGTAGAAGTTTTTCTTATACGACTACAAATAATATATATAATATAAATATCAATATATATGTATAAAATTTCCCCCATATATATATAAATTAAAAAAAGACTAGAATTACTAAACGTCCTGAGCAGACCGATGTATAATGTTGTTCGTCATATAGTATAATTGAAGGTTAGTCGTAGGGAGGAGGACTTGTAATGAACCACATGATAAGGTTAGGGATTATTTACATACTCCTTAGAACCTAATGAATCTCTAATTTTGAGGACGTTGTATCTGAGTATATTGGTCTCGATTTGAGTCGTAAAGGACTAAGAGTCGGGGAATGTCAAAGGTAATGAGGTCAGATTTCCTTCTACGGCTCATAGGTACCTGTCGTGTACGAGTAAACGAAAGTAAAATACAGGAGTGTCTATATGTTATTCTTCCTTAAAACTAGGGATACACCGATACGGTTGTTTAGTCTATACAGTTCAGACAAGTGGAGTCGTAATACCCTTCTAAGTCCTCGTCTCTTTGAAGTTTTCTATCGAAAGATACCCATCAACGACACTAATCAGTGATTTAGCACAGGTTGAGAACGTGGAGGTTCTTGACATAGGGTGGTCCCAGGAGACAGGTACCCTAAGAGGTCCGTTCTTATGACCTCAAACATCGTTAAGGGAAGAGGTCCGTTAGAAGGGTTGGGTCCCCAGTTTCCGTGTGGAGGACGTAACGTTCACAGAAGGGATGGTGACTCAGTACCTCCTTCAAGGATATTTCTCATTAGTGTTACGTTTACCGGGGGCCTTGATCCTTTTTACGTTATTTCTAAGACACTAGTTTGGAAATGGGTTGTCTTTGAGGTTATTCTGAGTTCTTAAAGACCATAAACCTGTGACAATCCAGGTGTGTAAAGAGAAACATGTCTCAACCCCAACGATAGTAAACAATATGAAGAGTCCTACGAGCTCAAAGGTAAAAGTACTTAATTTTACGAGAACTATAACAAAACATTGTTCCAATAATGTATATGTAACTGTGTGTGTAAATGTGTACTTCTACACCCTTTGACCTTTTCAGTTGTCCTACTCTTCTCATCTTCTTTACAAGGTCCCCGTCTTTTCTTAGTGTATCAGATCTAGATCCGATTAATGCAAGATCTAGGGATTAGTCTTGACTGACTTACATGTCGCGTGACATATCCCGACACTGCCATCCTCTCGTTCATGTTATTTCCTTACAAACAGGATTAGAAAGTTTGAGTACACACGGCGTCTAGGTCTGTGTCTCGTGGGTTGTTCACAAATAAGTGACTTACAAACCTAAAATGTAAGATAAATTTCTGGTTTAGGACAAAGTTTGTGATAACTTTTGTAGTAGTAGATCTTTATTTAATAAAAGTCAACTATACGTTAACGTTCCTATCTTTTGTACGAAGTTTCTGTTTCAAAAGGACTTCCTACTCTTTGAAGTACGACCGAACCCGAATTAAGATACGTCACGTTGATTAAGTCAAGTCAAGTCAACGGGTCAGTACAGGCTGAGAAACGCTGGGGTACTTAGCGTCGTGCGGTCCGGAGAGACACATAGTGGTTGAGGACCTCAAGTGAGTCTGAGTGCAGGTAGCTCAGGCACTACGGTAGGTCGGTAGAGTAGGAGACAGTAGGGGAAGAGGAGGACGGAGGTTAGGGAGGGTGGTAGTCTCAGAAAAGGTTACTCAGTTGAGAAACGCACTCCACCGGTTTCATGACCTCAAAGTCGAAATCGTAGTAAGGAAGGTTTCTTTAGGGTCCCGACTAGAGGAAGTCTTACCCACCAACCTAGAGGAACGTCAGGTTCCCTGAGAGTTCTCAGAAGAGGTTGTGGTGGCAAGTTTTCGTAGTTAAAAAACCGCGAGTCGGAAGAAGTGTCAGGTTGAGAGTGTAGGTATGTACTGGTGACCTTTTTGATATCGGAACTGATCTGCCTGGAATCAGCCGTTTCATTGATTGATCTACACAACTTGACCGTTCACTGAATTGAAGAGAGACCAAAGATCAATGNACTAGAGGAAGTCTTACCCACCAACCTAGAGGAACGTCAGGTTCCCTGAGAGTTCTCAGAAGAGGTTGTGGTGGCAAGTTTTCGTAGTTAAAAAACCGCGAGTCGGAAGAAGTGTCAGGTTGAGAGTGTAGGTATGTACTGGTGATCTTTTTGATATCGGAACTGATCTGCCTGGAATCAGCCGTTTCATTGATTGATCTACACAACTTGACCGTTCACTGAATTGAAGAGAGACCAAAGATCAATGGGACTCATAGTTTATTCCCCAGTTTGGTCCACTATCTCCTGAAGAATTGTCACGGAACTTTAAAATTGTAAAAGATTTAATTTGATTTCAAAGATGTCATCCGTTTTCAAAGGGATCCGGATTTTTACTTAAGGATACCCTAAACTCAAGGTAACTTTATAGAAAATTTCTTTCACACGTAAAGGGGGATGCATATCTTAAACCACTACCCGTCCAAAGGACTTTTCCATAAAGTGACGTTAATCAAAAGAAATGAAGGACTGTCTTCCAAAGTCTCGGGTCTCCGTCGAAGGTGGTCCTATTTTTATGAAACGTGACAGTCATCTTCCATAAGAATATATTGTGTGTGACTAAAGAAAAGGGGTAAAACGTTCTTGAGTCTCCTTACCACCCCAAACGACTGTTGGGGTTCTCTAGTAGTGTGTAATTACGAAATGAGGGAACAGACTATCTTAGTCTTGTAACGACTAAAGTTGACAAAAAAACCTATTTAAATATTTCTCTTGTAATCCAGTTCCCATTTCTAAAAAAAAGAGAGAGAGAAAAAAAAAAAAAAAAAAAAAACGAGTACTTACAATAAAGAAAATTTTTGTCTTTTTATTACTTTACAAAATAATTTTGTTAACAAGAGTTGGTCCTCACTAAAACGTAGGGGAGAAGATGGGATGGTCCCTTGTAAACCGTTTCAGACCTCTGTAAAAACAAACAACGTTGACTCCTTTAAGATGAACGTAGAGTTCCTACGACCGTTTGTAAGGTGTTACGTGTTCTGTAGGGAAGGGTTGTTTAATAGTCCGGGGTTTAAATGGGACGAAATATCATATATATAAGATACTAAGAAAAGATCGAAAGGAAGTATTCTTTTATGTCAAATAAGGAGGTGAGTGTTACCACAATACAGGGTTTTTAGGCAACATTCGACTTTTATGGGATTTAGGTTTTACGTAAAGCATACGGATTGGATGACACGACGATAACGAATCAGTGAGTCAGCACAGGTCGAGAAACACTGGAGTTCCTAACATCGGGTGACCGATGTCCGTTCTTATGACCTCACCTAACAGTAAGGGAAGAGGTCCCCTAGAAGGTCTGGGTCCCTAACTTGGACCCAGAATGTGTAACGTCCGTCTAAGAAATGGTAGACTCCGTGGTCTCTTCTGATTGAATGATATCGAATCAGATTAGATGGAATTTGTACGAGTCTTGTGAATGTAATCGGATGATTTAGTAGATTACGTTTTGGATTAAATAATAATAACTAACAACTTATAGTATATTAAATAACTTATGAGATGAATATCACTTTTTATCTTACCAACATACCCATATCTCACCAACATTCACATACCCAACAAAGGGGAGTACTAGTACACCCTCTAAACCCTCTAAACTGACGGGTCATAGTAGTCTCTCATAATATAGTGTATAACGATCGAACCCTTTTTTTTTAGTTTTAAGTTTCATGTTAATGACAACTTACGTTTAGTGAAAGTGTGGTAGTATTCCAACTTTTTAACATTCAACTGGTAACAATCAGTCCCTAGTAGACATACTTAATATATCAATATTAGTACTAGATATATATTACATCGTAAGAGTATAATAATCATAGTGTGATGTCTGTAAAAGGATAACTACAAATATAAGAGGATTGAAGGTAAAATTACCGATACATTTTTAGGAAACCCAACTACAAGATATCATATATTAGGGTAAGAGAATAATAACTAGTAAATTCGGTAAAGGTTGTGTACGGGGATAACATTTACTGAAGACCAATTAACAGTTCCTACATTTATTAGTGTAGTCGTTATACTCAAAAAATTCCAAAACCAAAAGGTTTCTTAAAAGTGTCAACTATAACTTTCGACCCTATAGAAAACTCACTGAAATGGTTATATAGAATTATCATAAAATATTATATATTCACATAGTTTATTTGGACAACGTATGGAATTTGAAAGTATTACAATATACAATTAATAAATAGTTATTTTTATTAAATTTTTAATTTTCGTGATTCGTCGGATACATTTCCTTTTTTTCACGTACCGTTACTCCACTGAGTTTAAATCAATTGAGAAACAAGGAGTAATTTTTATGTTAAACTTTCTTGTTTCGGTTGTTCATGTGTTGTAAATGAGAAAGATGAACTCTTTATACAAATAAAGGGTCAGTTTTTTTCCCGCCTACGGAGGTTCGCGAACGAGGGTCGTGACGTTAAAAGTTTTCTTCGTTTATATATTATTTCAAGTCTTCTTAATTTTGATTCGTGTCATTATGTACTATGTAAAGTTTATAAGTGTGTCTAAACGATGTTCAACGGTACCTTCCTTTTTTTACCCTTTACCTTTGGTGGAACGAACGAATTATATAAACTTTATTTATCGTCTCTTCTAATACCAGTCTTTAGTAAATAAGAGTTGTTACTGGCAGAAGGAAAGAGGGAAGGAAGGAAGTAAAAAAAAAAAAAACGTTGTTTATGGAAAACTATCGGGTCGTAACATAACAAGATTCAGAAAGATGGGTAAGACTGGAAGTGATAGAATCGAATCTTTCTTACTTGACAAGGAAAGGAGAGTTTGAAAATATTACGTGAAAGGGGAGACTAATTACCTTCTGAGTCTATTCTTCAGTGAACTCTTTACGACCTTATCCGTTTCAATCATTCCCAACCCCTTCGTACCTTTTCTATTAGGTAATCGATTTTTCCGACACTTCCCACCGGGTCTTTTTCGTCTTAAGTCTAACCGAGGACGTGTAATTCGTCCTCAACTAGAAGATTCGTCGTATTCTTTCTATGCTAGGTTTCACCTCCCCTTCCAGTGGCTTCTGACTTATCCGTATATACTTAAGACAAATGAGCCGTTGTAAGTCGTATTTCGGGAGGGACATAAATTTCTTGGAAAAGACTAGGAGGTTCATCCTTCACTCGAGAGGGAATTGTGGTTTTCTAGGGATTCTTATGGAGAAGACACCCTACGAAAAAAATATGTAAAAATAAAATAAAGCTTACTACTATAGAACTACCGTCCTCCGTATAGAGTGAGTAAAAACATGAGGTATACTATCGACTATGTTACATAATTTCTATCATCGACAGGTAATTTGTCAAAATGACTTTACTGTTCATTTACTTATAAATCGTTTCTCATATTTAGTCAATAGGTTTCTAACTTCACCTTTTCTGAGAAGGACGTTCGAGTGAGTATCTATACCGACAACCTTCCAGAGTCCACGGGTCCACACTTGTTCCGACCTCCGTAGTCACGGAACGGTGTACCCAGAGAAGTATCCGTCTCCCTACTGAAGTTCCCTCTCTCTCTCACTCTTCCTCTTGTTCGTTCCACCCACAGGATAAGAACGTATTGGAGTGGAACTATGCACTCTCGAGTATTTCAAATGGTATTAGATAAACAATCTTCACTCAGTAATCTACATGAGAGTTCCCCTTCTTTAGTGTGTTCGTGTACTCATGGTCTCCATTCCCAGAAACACTCGATTAAATCTCCCACCTGAAAGGACCACCGAGTCTGCCATTTCGCAGACGGATATTATGCCCTCTGGACCCAAGTTAGGGACCCAACCCTTCTAGAGGACCTCTTCCTTTACCGTGGGGTGAGGTCATGAGAACGGACCTTTTAGGGTGCCTACCTCCTCGGACCATCCGACTTCAGGTCCCCCAGCGCTTCTCAGACTGTACTGACTCTCTGAAGTGAAAGTAAAAGTGAAATTAAATCTCCTACTGATGGTCTACCCAGTTACTTCCTTCTACTTCGGGTAATACTCTAACCAAAATTTTCAATTCTTTTTTATTTTTCCTCGAGTCCCTCTCTTTGTTACTTTTCTTTCCTTTTTCCTTTTCTATCTTTTGATTTCTATCTTTTTGACCCGTCCCCGTATACTTTCCGTCCTCTAAAGGCGGTGTGTGAAGGTTCAAATGCAGTTCGAAAAAAGGAAACGGGAGGACGTCAACGGGATTACTCTCTTTGTTAGAGAGATCTCTTTGACAAAATCTCACTCGTAGGGTTCTCTCCGTGAGTGGTGGTGTCTCCTGTATTTGACGACAAATATAAGAGGTAGTGCTGACTGACAGAGTAACCTGGACCTTGTTGGAAAATTTTTTCTTCAAAACTAGGACGTCGGACCCCTTCTTGTACGAAGTTTTAAGAACTGGAAAAGGTCACAAGGATCTCCGGTCTTCACAAATCTCTTCACTTTTTAAGTTAAAGAGGCGAACCGAACAGTGAGTCTGGAACTTTTCTTATCCCTCTATCTATTTGGTAACGTTTATAGGGGTATCGAAATGAGGTTCAGGGATTCCTTCCCTTTTTTTTTTTTTACCCTTTATCTGTGGTGTGGTGACGGAATACGACCTGTCTTTATTGTTAGAAACTTGTCCTTACCCATAAAGGGGTTGTTCAGTAATAAAAAGTTGTTTATTAGAAAATCAATAATAAGATTGTTACGTAACTAATATTTAGTGGATGTAGAGAAATACAAATTTCACAATTCGTTAAAACATACTAATGGGGGTTTGGTTTTTCTTTATCTCTTTGGATTTTAGAGGTTCAAAAAAAGTTTTAAGAGGATAGTAATCTACTGATACATGGTTCTCGTTTCGATTAAAAACCGAGTGAGTATCAAAACTCATTTTGTGATAATCAAAGTGTCTACAGACATAAAATTTCCGACGACGATCGAGATAAAGTTACTTCAAAAGATACAAGAATGGTTGTATACGGTTATAAAGATTTTGTTTGGTGGTCGATTGTAGAAGACATTTCGAAAGTGCGTGACAGACTTCAAAGAAGGGATGTAGAAAGAGACGAACCTATCGATAACGAAAAAGGTAAATTCCTAAAAGATTTAAAAAAAAGTATTTTGGTAAAAAGAGGTACAATGGGGAAACTATTCTGACTCAAAGAACTCAGGGGATGTGACCTTTGAACCCGTATCTGGTTAATCTTGGGTAGTGTCACGTGAGATCAATATATGACTTTCGCCTTCGACAAAGAAAACAGATATTAGTAACCGTCAATCGAATGACGGAATGAGTATTATATACGGGTAATTTATAAAAAACTTATTCACTCATTTGTTTTCAATATAGACATTGAGTCAAAATTTTGAATGTTCGATCTTTTAAGACAGAAGAAATTCTAAGTCCCTCCACCCTCCCCCCAAGTACAAACCCTTACGTACATTCTTAATTTCTAAAATTTTAATTTTTTTATTTTTTGATTTTTTTTTATTTCCTAAATCGACTAACTGACTTTTTTTTTTTTTTCTAAGGAAACGTTTCTTGGTTACTGACGGTTTGATAGTTACGTACCCACATGGTATTATAGACCGGTGCCCTGATAAATAGTCTCCGTTCCTTGACCAGATCGAATGTGAGTTTTCCAACCTTACCGTGTTCATGTACTTTTGGTGATCGATCCGACCAGGATAGGTCCCACTAATGTCGTACAGAATACTCTTGACGTTTATATCAAGTCTCCACGATGAACCAGTCATGACTTATAGACTTAACATCTCGGTTCACGTCGAGTTTGACTCGTTCGTAATAGTGTAGTGTATATTTGCTTGTCTCACTATGAAGAGAAACCTTTCGGGTCACCTGTTCTAGAGACGCTCGTCGGTCAAGACTACTAACGTCCAAAAGTTACGAGAAGTAGACAAATATTATAATCTTGCGGTTCGTCACTTCTATTCTCTTCAGCGGGAAAGCAGAGACGTGGTTTTATGTTTCTAAGTTTGGATAAACTAGGACCCTTTACCAGACGTGTATTTGGGCCGGAAGTTGATAGTTAGACTCTATACCACGTAGGTTTTGGGTTCACCCGTCTCCTGTTACAGTTCCAGTTACGAGTGAGTAGAACTCTTTCTTGCCCCTGAGCTATCCAAAAGGGAACGGACACGACTCATTTGTATTTTGTTAGTGTGCCGAAAATACTTTTTTTTTTTTTTTTTTTTCGGATGTATCATTTGACTGCTACCGGACTTACGTGTTTCCTCCTACTGTAAATCAACCTCTCAAATCCCTCGCTTTAGTATAAACAATACACGACATTAACTAAAAGTATGTCTGCCTATTTGTCAAAAGATTAATATATATACATATATATTTTAGACGAATACAATATATAATTTTAAATTTATTCATATACATGAACATACATATACAAACACGCATACATACATACGTTGATACATATATATCTATACGTAAGTATATATCTTTCTGTCTACCTTTGTCCCTTTTTGAAAAGGTGTGCAGATGTGCGGTCCACAAAACCTTCCGTATTCTGAATGAAACCGAAGTCTCATTGAAACCATACGGACCTTCCAAACCAATGAGTGTGTTAAGAACCACGTCCTTCTTTTTAGTTCACGTTTTTACACATGTGAACCTTCCAAGAGCTCACCAGTCGAACAGGAAGTGACTGAAAGTACCCCACTTCTTTAAGTACGGGTCTCTGACGTACACTCTCTTTCTTGTGGGTATCGTTATAGCTCCATAGGACTAAAAGTCCAATTTTGATTTGAGGTGAAGAAAGGGACTGATTGGTATCCTCATAGTACATCTCAAATTCTTGAGATTAAAACTTTCGTCTTATGGTCCAAACTTACAACTGACAGGGCAAACGTTTGAACAATACGTTTGTACCTGTGTACTACTTTAGAAGTACTTGAAGATAAAAGAAAAGAGATAAATTCCAAAATAAAAGTATCTCTTAATTACTTATAGATATTTCGTAAAACTAATACTGTATATTATAAACGAGTCAATTACAGTAATAAGAATGATAACCATAGTAATAATAATAATATCGAGGAACACTAGTACCGGTATATAATTTATGAAACTAATTTTACCCTCACTAAGTCATTCACAGAGCGACTATAATGGGCAACACACTTCAAAAGAATTTGGAGGAAGGTGTAACATAAAACATTTCGGGACACAATGTCGTGCTTCACAATAAAAATGTGTGGGTATTGGAGTAGTCTAACAGACAAGAATCTCATTCCTGGTATAAAAGAAAAAATTAATGAGACCGTGATTGATTCCCGGATCTTTTACGAAACTTTGATCGAACGAGACGAACACTTACCTACAATTCTAATACTAACACAATCTTCACCAGATTACCACACAACCCTGTTTTATGCTACTATTTTTTCTCGTGTATTATAATTATCGAAATCATTACCCCAAGTAAACTCTTGAAGACTTGACTTGTAAAATATCGGGGTAGTAGTGGTGACAGTGACAATTCTAAATCACCTCGAATCATACACCTTTATGAAATGAATGTAATGGTAATTAAGTAGCGTTGAACCCACAATCCTTAGTAGTAAGGGGATGATATCTCTTCTTTGGTATCGTAGTCTCTAAAAGAGATTCATTAATAGACTAAATCTGAAATTTGGAGATGAATCAAAAATAAAACTTTGACTCCAAGGATTGATAGTACGGTGCAACGGAGATTGGACAAAAAAGGTAGGTGAGTAAATAAGGAAGTAAGTCAGTTGTGGGCATTCGTGAATCAAACGCCGTCCGAGACTGGATTCTGTCGCAAACCATAATAGGACGGAACGTGTGTCCACTCATCAGAAGTCTCTCCATCACTTCGAAAGGGGACCGCCGAGCGAGGACATGTGTATAAAGTAGATGCCGGGAGTGGGAGACGGAGATAGGTAGGGTAAGGGAGACAAGTGTAGAAGGGTAAATACTTACCCCTTTTTTTCTCTTTGGGTTATCGGGACAATTAAGAGAATCACTGTCTCGGTTCAAAAGAACCGAGACTTCCTGAACGGGATGGCTGAGTTACGTGGTACATGGTTTCCATTAATCCCGTTGAATAAATTTTGAATGCTAGATTAATCACCGAAAATTACTATCAATTAATGTGTCACTCGTCGTTTCGTCAATGTAAAGGTTGGTTCGAAAAAGGGTCTGACTCTGTCCTTGTCCATAAATAAACCTCAGCATTTCCTCTCCCCTGTGATGTCAATTGTAGATTAATGTGTCTTAACAGGGACCATTAATACTCGTTACACTAAAATAAATAGACTGTTAATATACCCGAAATGTTTTAGAAACTGGACCCTCCGAACCTTTCCCCTGTCTCTTTCATTTACGAGATCACAGGTCCGTATAAAAAATTTAGTGGGTCCACTGAACTTCAACCATACTGGACCATTCTTTTTCTCCCCTTTCACGGGAGTAAAGATAGTCTCTCCATTACTATTCCATGTAACTGTATGTGTTATATTATTGTATTCTAACTTAATTAATTACTTTTGAGATTAAGTTTATGGTTGAAGTGATGAACGATCGATCCGTCTTTTGATTAGTGAGTCTCGGAGGTAAAAAGATTTTTATTATAAACGGGATTTATAGAGAACCTCTGTTGCTTGAGTAAACAGCGAGTTTTCTAACGAAGTACTCACTTATATATTCATAGTCTAAATCCTTCCTTCTTCTGTAATAGACGGGAGCTCTCAGAAGTTCAAAGCATTCCCTCTGTTTATTCTTTTATTTATTTTAAACATCGTGTAAAATTAAAAATCTCTCTTATAAGACTCTGACACACTTTCAATTGTAATATTATATAATCATATACAGTATTGATTAATAACACACACACACGCATGATTCAATAGAGTTAACACAGGCTGAGAAACGTTGGAATACCTGATATTACGTGGTCCGAGGAGATTACGTCCTATGTATTACTTAATAGTGCTACTATCATTATGGTTGATATGGTAATAATATTAAGTTGTTTGCAAGTAACTCTTGAATCATACACGACCCGTGAAGTCAAAAGACGGCGACCTCCCGTGACAGAGCTAAGTCTATATCCAGTATACGCTAGCCAAGAGGCGGTGTGACACTGCACACGAAACCAGACCAGAGGGGTAGAGGGTCCCATAGAAGAGATTCCGTAGGTGATGGGAAGAAGAATCTTCGTCCCGAAACCACAGTCTATCTAGACTAAGGTTAGGTCCATCTTGGGGTAGCCATCAAGTCACTATGGGTATTTAGGCTTTCCTTTAGTCAGGATTTATAAGTAACCTTACTAACTACGACTTCGACTTCGAGGTCAGGAAACCGGTAGACTACGCTTCTTGACTGAGTGACCTTTTCTGGGACTACGAACCCTTCTGACTTCCGTCTTCCTCTTCCCCTGCCGTCTCTTACTCTACTAGTCTACCGTAGTGACTGAGCTACCTGTACTCAAACTCGTTCGAGGCCCTCAACCACTACCCGTCCTTTCGATCGCTCGACGTCAGGGACCCCAACGTTTTTCAGTCTGCGTTGACTTGACTTGACTTATAACAATTCTGAGTTAAAGGAGTAGACGTTTTACAGTCGTTACGTGACAACGAAGAATTACGTTGGTTTGCCGGGTGAACCAAAGTTTTGGTGAGTTGTAGTGGAAGTAATTTTAACAAATCAGATTAATAAAGATTACTTTATAGTTGTAACTACTAACAATGTTTAAGATCGAAACCTTCGTTATGTCAAAAACTATTTTTCACTGTCAAAGACCTAAGTTTGTTGGACCTATACAAGAGAAGATCTCTTCAGTTCGAAGATTATTTTCTCATATAATCAGAAGATTATTTTTATATTTTATGAAAATTTATAAATTTATATTTTATTATATTTTCATATTTATTTTATATTTTATAAAAAATGAAGATTATTTTTATATGAGAAAATTTCTTCAAACTGAAGAAATCGAACCCATATATGGTAAAATAGTGACTTTTATGTATAAACCGAGAAGAGACACCGTGTCGACCTAAAATAAACTTACGTTGTACTTAAGACTCAAAAACTGTTTACGTCGGATCGTGTTGTGTCACTTCACCAAGATTTGATTCTCAGTGTACTAGCCCCAAGAATGGGAGTTAAACCAGTGTCTCACACACTAGTATGTACTCAGTGAGGTATAAAGATAAAAACTGTAAAGATTTACCTCACGACCACCCTCCTGCCGTCCCCCTCCACGAGAGAGGGTGGTAGAGTAGGGAATCTTATTATAAGTAGGATTTCATAAAGACACTTTTATACTATACGATCTAATTGAAACATCCTCCCCACATTCTTTACTCCTATATAACATGAAAAGGGTTTAAAAAGTAAAATATAATAAAATTGGAGTAGGTTCTCGATTATTCTCCTTCTTTGTACGGTGTCTCAGTGAAACGTAAGAGGTATGACTGAGCCTCAACTCCCTTATACTAGAGGAGGTATGACTAAGCCTCAACTCCCATATACTCGATGACTCGAGTCAACGACTGTCCCTCCGTGGTGGGACTACCGAGTCACCATTTTCTTAGACGGAGGTCACGTCCTCTATGTTCTCTCCACCCTAGTTAGGGATCTAACCCTTCTAGGAGACCTCCTTCTGCACCGTTGGGTGAGGTCGTGACAACGAACCCCTTAGGGTACCTGTCGTCTCGAACCACCCGATGTCAGGTACCTCAGTGTTTCTAAGTCTGTGCTCACTTCACTGACTCGTTCGCACGTGTGGCATTATCCCTCCCCGTATTTTTCCAGAGACACTGGGGTACCTGATATCGAACGATCCGAGAAGACAGGTACCTTAAGAGGTCCGTTCATATAACCTCACCCATCCGGGAGGGAATAGGTCCCCTAGAAGGGTTGGGTGCCTAGTTTATGTTCAGAGGACGTAACGTGTGTCTAAGAAATGGTCGATTCGGTGGTCCCTTCGGGTACTTTTCCAGGGAAACTACTGTTTCTTATTTCGTAATTTGAGATACACCTTAATAGTAAAATAAATAATTAAATATGAGTATTTGGAGACATCGGACTTAAAGACATGTAAAGATAGAGATTTGATGTTTGAGTACTAGTCCTTTTTTTTTTAAGGTCTCCGACTGTCTACTAACAAACGATATTTCACACACACGGAGAACCCCCATCCACTCACCGTACCACGATTTGGTCGTATACACAACCGATACACGGGTCAAGTCTGTGATTTAGTCCCTTCCTAGAGGTCGTTCAGAGAATTGGAGATTGTCTCACTGGACCGGTACGGGAGGGTTCCACAAACGGATCATTCTAAAGGTTAAATACAAGGGTCCGTTTCGAATGAGGAAAATCTTATTAAGTTTCGCGACAAAGGTCCGTGGTCGACAGGAGGTAAAGAGGGAGGAAACCGGGGATGGAAAAAGGGAAGGTAACTAATTAAATAAGTTTTACGTAAATAATACACAATAAGTGTCTAATCAGTAAAAGGATCTGCGTTCTCGGAGTTGACTCACTTTGGTTTGTATTTAGATACGAGCATACGTGTAATATCAGATAACCCCTTCTGTTGTTACTTTTATTTCTACACATAAAGTATTCCATTATCCGCGACCCCCGCCTTTAATTTGTCTCTTTCCCCTATTCCTCACAGCCCTTGTGTCACTAAGATTTATCTACCAGTCTCTCTCAGAGTGGTCACCACTGAGTCCCGAGGTTCCTCCATTCATCGTACTCGATTCGGTCCCCTTCTGTAAGGTCCACTCACTACAGCCTTTGCGAACTCTACGTCGTTCGTCCCGTCTGAACAGTGTTGTCTCACCCGTTCACCTGTCTTCATCGACGCTACAGTCTCTTGTCCTTCGGTCTCTTACGTACCGAAACATCCGACTATCCAAAGGGGCTCACCCTTCCCTTCGGTGACCTCCCGAAATTACACTACAAATAAAATTATCCTAGTGAGGTCGACAACACCTTTTTGTCTTCCGGCAAAGAAAAGAAAACCACCCCACTGCTGACATTATGTAATGGTGTCGGATTTCGTCGGGGTCACTGACGTATGTAGTCACACCATTCTCACCTCCCGTACTATCTAAAAATACATAAAACTTCTAAAATAAAGGTGTACTACAATTGATGTTTTGAACTGAAGGAAGTCTCAATGAGTCTATGTGGTTTATAATATTTGATGATACGTGAGTTCTGTACTTTTAATTGTCCTTACAAAAGAGAAAATCCAATCCACATGAAAATCTAGTAACGAAAATCCGAAAGTCGTTCGGACGGTACAAAAGAAAGTGAGTTGTCACTATAAAAGAATTATTAGATGGTGTCAAGTATTCTTGGTTTCAGATTACCATTCTTTGAATGTTTAATCAATGATATTTCTTGATAACACACAAGTCAAGTGAAGTCAGTGAGTCAGTAGAGACTGAGAAACACTGGGGTACCTGACGTCGTGTGGTCCAAAGCCACAGGTATTGGTTGAGGGTCTCGGATGAGTTTGAGTACGTGAAAAACTCAGCCACTACGGTAGGTTGGTAGAGTAGGAGACAGTATGGGAAGAGGAGGACGGGAGTTAGAAAGGGTCGTAGTCCCAGAAAAGGTTATTCAGTCGAGAAGTGTAGTGCACCGGTTTCATAACCTCAAAGTCGAAGTTGTAGTCGGGAAGGTTACTTATAAGTCCTAACTAAAGGAAATCCTACCTGACCAACCTAGAGGAACTTCAGGTTCCCTGAGAGTTCTCAAAAGAGGTTCTGATGTCAAGTTTTCGTAGTTAAGAAGTCACGAGTCGAAAGAAATATCCGGTTGAGAGTGTAGGTATGTACTGATGACCTTTTTGTTATTAGAACTGATCTGCCTGGAAAAAACCGTGACAGAGACGAAAAATTATACGACAGATACAACCAGTATTGAAAATAAGGTTCCTCGTTAACAGAAAATTACAGTACCGACGTCAATGTTAGACGCCACTAAAACCTCGAGTTTTTTTTATTTCATACTGTGACAAAGGGGTACATAAAGGGTACTTCACTACCCTGACCTACGGTACTAGAAGTAAAAGACTTACAACTCGAAATTCGGTTGAAAAAGTGAGAGGAGAAAGTGAAAGTAGTTCTCCGAGAAATCAAGAAGTTTAAGATGGTATTTCCACCACAGTAGACGTATAGACTCCAATAACTACAAAAAGGGTCGTTAGAACTAAGATCGAACACGAAGTAGGTCGGGTCGCAAAGAGTACTACATGAGACGTATATTCAATTTATTCGTTCCACTGTTATATGTCGGAACTGAATGAGGAAAAGGATAAACTTTGGTCAGACAACAAGGTACAGGTCAAGATTGACAACGAAGGACTGGAGGTATGTCTAAAGAGTTCTCCGTCTAGTATACCAGACCATAAGGGTAGAGAAAGTCTTAAAAGGTGTCAAATAACACTAGGAGTGTCAGTTTCCGAAACCGTATCAGTTATCGTCTTTATCTACAAAAAAGACCTTGAGAGAACGAAAAAGGTACTAGGTCGCCTACAACCGTTAAACTAGAGACCAAGGAGACGGAAAAGATTTTTGGTTGTACGATGACCTCTAGTCACTTCTTTATTGAGGTCTTTCTTATTTCTCTACCTCGATTTCGTTACTGTTGTGGGTCAACACCTACACTGACCACTGCCATCGTTCCAGGCTACGACATTTCTCGTTATAGCGTATCCTTTGACCTTACAATCCAGGTACTTAGTTCCGTTTATCCTTCACCAGTTTGTCCTCTACCGTTCTCACTTACAACTGTAAGATCCTTAGCCGTTTGATTTTACCTGACCTTACCCACCTAAATTGAGTCTACTGGTAATATAGATGATGACACCCGTTCTTAGGAAACCTTCTTTACCTCCTCGGTAGTATCAGTTGTTTTCTCAGACTTTACGTCATGAACCTACGTTAGAGTTTTTACTGTCTTAGTAGAGACAAGTAAAGGTTCCGTTTGGTAAGTTATAGTCTCATTAAGTCCAGATACAGGGTTGGTCATTATGGTTTCTTCGACTTCAACTTGCCAAGATACCTCTGGATGTTCTGGAAAATCTTGACTGTGAGTTTTTCCTACAGTAAAAATAATATCCCCTGACCTTACGTCTTCATCCTTCAATTCTTTGTGGACCTTATTGTCCGTTTAAACCGGAACCTCGTGTTTTACTTCGTCCCGTTTCCGATTGTCTTAAAACGGTTCTCTTGTGTGACCAGTATTGTTTGTGGGAGATGGTTGTTGTGTTCTCTTCTGATGTGTACCTGTAGTGGTCTACCAGTTGTGGTTTTAGTTTAACTAATATAAGAAACGTCAGTTTCTACCTCTTCGAGATATGTCAGTAATTTTTGTTCTGACCCTCGACTGACATTGAGTCTAGTACTTGAGAAATAACGGTTTAAGTCTGTATTTATCTTCTTTCACCCCGTTTGGTGATCTGGTAAGTCCATACTGGATTTAGTTTAGGGATTGTTAATGTGTCACCTTCACTTTTTATCTAAATTCCCTTATCTAGACTATCTGTCTCACGGACCACTTGATACCTACCCCCAAACACTGTGACATGTCCTCTGTCCCTCGTTCTGGTAGGGGTTCTGTTTATTTACGTTTTTTCGTCTTACCGACAGACTCCTCCGGAATTTTTATCGACACTTTTCCTCTCCTCGTTTTGAGTTCCTCTTTTCCTTTCTATATTGGTAAACTTACGTCTCAAGTTTTGTTATCGTTCCTCTCTCTTCTTTCGGAGGGAGTCACTAGTCACGTTTCTTTAGTTCCTTTTGTTATCTTACCCTTTCTGATCTCTAGAGAAGTTTTTTTAATCTCTATGGTTCCCTTGTAAAGTACGTTTCTACCCGAGTTATATCCTGTCTTTAACAAACCTGGATTGTCTTCGTCTTCTATAATTCTTCTCTACCGTTCTTACGTGTCTTCTTGACATGTTTTTTCTAGAAGTACTGGGTCTGTTAGTAATACCACACTAGTGAGTGGATCTCGGTCTGTAGTACCTTACACTTCAGTTCACCAGGAATCCTTCGTAGTGATACTTGTTTCGATCACCTTCATTACATTAAGGTCAACTCGATAAAGTTTAGGACTTTCTACTACGACTCTTTAAGGACGTGAATTATAAGGTCCTATAAACCTTTTGTCGTCACCGGTACCCTGACCTTTTCCAGTCAAAAGTAAGGTTATGGTTTCTTCCCTTACGTTTCTTACGAGTTTGAGGACGTGTTAACGTGAGTAGAGTGTGTGATCATTTCATTACGAGTTTTAACACACATTGACTATTGATTTGTCTTGACGAGTCCTGGGTCCAATACAACCGAAAAGGAGTGGTAAATCATTTTATAGTATAGACGTCTAAATCACGGTGAGAATTGTGGAAGTCTTGGGATTGTTAAACTAGGGTAATCGTCGAAGTCGAAAAAGGTAGAACTGGTAACAGGATGTATCGGGGAGTTGGGGTCAAGGAATTATCGAGAAGATAGTTCGGGGGAAGAGGGTATAGGTTTGACGTTAAATGGGTTTACTCTTATAGGTGAGTTCTTAAAGTACTACTTACTTTTGGTTGAGACGTTTATATTAACTTCACTAAAATCTCAGATGTACACTATATAATCTCGTTTTCCCTCTTTCACCGTTTAACATCTATTCGACCTTAAGCGTTTCGTAGACACGGTAAGACATCAGAAACAATGTTTCATCCTCCAGGTTAATTGTTTTCTACGGAATTCCATACACTGATGTGAACGGTCGTGTTCCCTGTGTTCTCTACGCCTAAACTAGGTGCTCAGACCTTCTAAGGGACGTCATCGTTCATGAGGTCATAAGAACGGACCTTTTAAGGTACCAGTCTCCTCAGACGATCCGATGACAAGTGCCCCGACGTTTCTTAGTCTGTGTTGACTCGCCGACTCGTGTCCACACCCATCCTGACAGGCACGCGAGGACCCCATTAATTTGACGTTTCCACAGACGTCAAACTTGACACCACAACCTCTTCTGAGAACTCTTAGAGAACCTGACGTTTCTCTAGTTTGGTCAGATAGGATTTCCTTGAGTCAGGACTTATAAGTAACCTTCCTGGCTACAACTTCGACTTTGAGGTTGTGAACCCGGTGAACTACGTTTCTTGTCTGAGTAACCTTTTCTGGGACTACGACCCTTTCTGACTTCCGTCCTCTTCTTCCCCCACTGTCCTACTCTACCTCCCTACCGTAGTGACTGACCTACCTGTACTCAAACTCGTTCGAGGTCTATAACCACTACCCGTCCCTTCGGACCGTACGACGTCAGATACTCCAGTGTTTCTTAGGTTGTGCTGGCTCACTGACTTGACTTGAATTGACGACAGACGTAGTAGTCGTAGTTTAGATCTCCTTATTAAATTTTTTGAGTCTTACAATCCATGGCACACCATCTTGAAAAACCTACTTACAAAAGGTCCCTAAGATAAGAAGATCGACTGAACCCATGTTCGTCTTAGAATTTATCTTACTCTTGAACTTGGTAGATATTATAGGGAAGGTCACAGGTATGTTCCTTTACTGAGGTTCTCGTCCCCGATAGTACTGACATCAGTGTTCCGATAATTCATCATCTTAGACATAGACTGAGTCAAGATGATGGAGACACGACGAGAAAGGATACCGGTGTAAGACGACTAGTAACGAGAAGTGTTAGGTCAAGACCAGCCGAGTCAAGTCAGCGAGTCAGTGCAGGTTCAGAAACACTGGGGTACATGACGTCGTGCGGTCCGGAGGGACAGGTAGTGGTTGAGGGTCTCGAATGAGTTTGAGTACAGGTAACTCAACCACTACGGTAGGTTGGTAGAGTAGGAGACAGCAGGGGAAGAGGAGGACGGGAGTTAGAAAGGGTCGTAGTCCACTTAGTTTACTCAATCAAGAAGCGCAGTCCACCGGTTTCATAATCTCAAAGTCGAAGTCGTAGTAAGGAAGGTTTAGGTACATTTTTCTCAGGGTCACCCTTGGTTAACAAGAAAGAGGAGTAAGACTATGTAAGTACAAAACCCTTTCATTGTAAACACTGGGTTTGGGATTCTTCTCTCACGACCCCGAGTGTAAGTCAGTACAAACTGAGATACACCGGGGTACCTGAGATCGGACGATCCGAGGAGACAGGTACCCGTATAGGACCGTTCTTAGGACCTCACCAAACGGTAAAGGAAGAAATCCCCTAGAAGGGCTAGGTCCCTAACTTGGACGTGGATTATACAAAAGACGTAACCGTCCACCCAAGAAATGGTGAACCGGGGGACCTCTCGGGGTTCTTCACTTATTACTATGATTTTCAAAGTGAAAAGGGGACGTTTTGTGTATCCCTTAGTTCTATCAATTTTCAGTAGGAGTAAGGGGGTCCTATAAAGAGACTACCTTGTTCAGAGAAAGAATCGTTCATCGAGATTAAAATCTAACCGACATTTACATAACACTGGGATGTAAAGTGGATTATTAAAATGACAAAAATCTCTGATACTACTACTAGTACTTATAAAGACAATAACTTCCAAGTCGAACAGAATCAGTGCTTACGTGTACGTGCGTACGTGTTTCTGCGTGTTTAGTGTGTAAATAAGGTCAATACGACGACTTAAAGTCTCAGTCGTATAGTTATACTGTAGAATTTCTTGGTGCTAGTCGGTGAGACTCAAACATCTTTGTCAACCTATCGTTCTCTTTGTGAGGTTGTATCTTATCTAAATAATAGTCTACCTTGTATATCTAAAATTTCGTGGTGTGTGAATTTAAAGGACTCTTCCCAGGTATCTCAGTTTCAATACCGAAAAAAAAGATCGTCAGTACATACCTACACTCTCAACCTGACATTTCTTTCGACTTACGACTTTTTAACTACGAAAGTTTGGCACCACAACCTCTTCTGAGAACTCTCAGGGAACCTCTCGTTCCTCTAGTTTGGTCAGTTAGGATTTCCTTTAGTTGGGACTTATAAGTAACCTTCCTGTCTACGACTTCGACTTCGAGGTTGTAAAACCGGTGGACTACGTTTCTCGGTTGGGTTACTTTTTCTGGAACTACGACCCTTTCAGACTCCGTCCTCCTCTTCCCCCTCCGTCTCCTACTCTACCAACCTACCGTAGTGGCTGAGTTACCTGCACTCAAACTCTTTTGAGGTCTCTGTCACTTCCTGTCCCTTCAGACCACACGACGTCAGGTGGCCCAGTGTTTCCCAGCCTATGTTGAATCGCTGATTTGTTGTTGGTGGATTAAATGATATAAAGATACGATATAAAATGTGTAGGGAAATATTCTTACTGTATGAACAATAAAAAATTTGTTTCGTTAAAACTTCAATCAATTCCTTTTATAGAGTGTGTGTACCATTTTGATTTCCATTCGATCATTTGACCGGACGGGTACCTTTATCGATCAAAACTGGTCATGATTCTCATCCAAGGTGTGTTGGAGTATTAAAGTGGTATAAGACTAATGATAACATATACGGGTACATCGTAAATACGGATTACACTTCGCTACGACCGTCAGGGTGACTACCACTTTAGATTGTTTTGGTATCAGATATTCTGAAGGAATTACAGAAAACCTTTCACAATCTCATTACAAAAACAGTTTGTATTGGTTCGTAAATGTCGATGTTTAGTATTACCGAAGGAGAGGTGCGACAGTTCTGAAGTTGTGACGGAAGAAATAAGTATAGGTACCTGATGGACGGAACACCAGAGGACGAAAGAAACTTCATAAAAGGGGGGCTTACACCTTACAGAGACGAAATTTTCGTCGTTTCGACCATTGTTGAGACGACGTGTAACCACAAAACACATACGTAACTCGGTGTCCTCCCTCAGTATTTCTAACGTCGCACAATCTTACCCTACCCTGGTGATGTTGGTAGTTAGTATGGAATGTTTACAGGTACGATTTAGGAGCACCCAAGTGTACTGAAAGGGACGTCATTTTAGATTCGATCCTACTCCCCAAGGATGAAAGTGGATACTCCCTCATTCTCGATGTCCTAAAAAAGAGGGTGATATTAGAATTGTCTTTTGATTTGTTATATATACTTTGTAAATAAAAAGTCTATAACCTGTTTATTCGTCGTGGTTAAAACTGGGGACTCTTTTCTTTGACTGTTTCAAATTAGACACTAATAGATCTGAAAGACAGACCTCCTTTAAAAGTCCGGTCATACGTTTGATTCAGATGACCTAAGTAACTCCACTCCTCTACCTATGACCTCAAATCCCTCAGACTCCACCGACCTTAAAAATCTTTTATTAAACCTCTCCTCTCTTCATTTGTTAGATTTGATTTGATTAGTTCTAACGGTCCTGTTTAGAGTTATTGGAGTCTATACGTCTACTGTGGTGGGAATACCGTCTTTCACTTCTCCTTGATTTTTCGGAGAACCACTTTCACTTTCACCTCTCACTTTTTCAACCGAATTTCGAGTTGTAAGTCTTTTGTTTCTAGTACCGCAGGCTAGGGTAGTGAAGTACCCTTTATCCACCCCTTTGTCACCTTTGTCACAGTCTAAAATAAAACCCCCCGAGGTTTTAGTGACGTCTACCACTGACGTCGGTACTTTAATTTTCTGCGAATGAGGAACCTTCTTTTCAATACTGGTTGGATCTATCGTATAAGTTTTCGTCTCTGTAATGAAACGGTTGATTCCAGGTAGATCAGTTCCGATACCAAAAGGGTTACCAGTACATACCTACACTCTCAACCTGACACTTCTTCCGACTCACGGCTTCTTAACTACGAAAACTTGACACCACAACCTCTTCTGAGAACTCTCAGGGAACCTGACGTTCCTCTAGGTTAGTCAGGTAAGACTTCCTCTAGCTGGGACCCTAAGGAAACCTTCTTGACTACAATTTCGACTTTGAGGTCGTCAAACCGGTGGAGTCACCTTCTCAACTGAGTAACCTTTTCAGAGACTACGACCCTCCCTAACCCCGTCCTCCCTAACCCCGTCCTCCTCTTCCCCTGCTGGCTCCTACTCTACCGACCTACCGTAGTGACTGAGTTACCTGCGTTCAGACTCACTTGAGGACCTCAACCACTACCTGTCCCTCCGGACCACACGAAACCAAGTTTCTCATCCGGTACTGACTCGCTGACTTGACTTGACTTGACTTGTTTCGTTTTGGAGGTTTTTAGTCATGTCTTTTGAGAACCTCAGAACCGACTTATAATTAGACGTGTCCGAGTCCTACTGTAAGGTATTCCGGTACACTGTTCTCGTCGACGGTCGCTTCTTGGATTGTCGGCAGTCGAATTTCTACGAGATTCGCGTATGTTTCTACGACGACGACAAGTCGGCGATTCAACGCAGGTTGAGAAACGCTGGGGCACCTGACATCGGGTAGTCCGAGGAGACAGGTAAACTAAAGGGTCCGTTCTTATGACCCCACCCAACGGTAAAGAAAGAGGTCCCCTAGAAGGACTAGGTTCCTTACGTGTACAGAACGTAACCGTCTGTCTAAGAAATGGTGACTCGGTGGTCCCTTCGGGGTATGTTCCCTTCCTTTGTAAATTGTAGGGTGATCGAACTCACCTCTGAAATTGTTTATGTTTCCAATAAGTCATTTCTGGGGTTCCAGTGTGGATCGAGATCTCATTTCTGGAGAAATTTGGACAGGTTTTTTTGTTTTTTTTAAAATTTACTTGAAATTTCGATAGTACAACTACGTGTTTATTTAATTACTGACCTCGTTTAATGAAAGTTGTAAGTAATTCCTGTTGTTGTTTTAAGTCGGAAGTCGTTACATTTTAAACGTCACAAACCGTCCGTTGGTTTTGAATGATGATCCATACTTTTAGTCGTCCTTTTTCCCTGTGTATTGGTCCTGTTATTTTACCAGTTGTCGTTGTCTGAGTCTTATCGTTCTCTATTACCGTAATTTTCTGTTCCTGGGAATTAATCGATCGTATTTAAAATATTTACACGAGTTCCTTAATTTTCTCATATATCTGTATTATTTCTCTCTTAGTAATGAACTTTACTTTATAAGTAGTTAAACCGAATTGGGGTCTTCTGTTTAGTTACTTAATTTCTATGTCGTTCTCTTTGACCAACTTTGTATCGTTTCTCGTTTTCCAAGAGTTTTTTTAATTATGTATTCGTCGTACCACAACCTCTTCTGAGAACTCTCAGGGAACCTGACGTTCCTCTAGGTTGGTCAGGTAAGACTTCCTCTAGTTGGGACCCTAAAGAAACCTTCCTTACTACGATTTCGACTTCGAAGTCATGAAACCGGTGGAGTACGCTTCTCAACTGAGTAACCTTTCCTGAGACTACGACCCTCCCTAACCCCCGTCCTCCTCTTCCCCTGCTGCTTCCTACTCTACCGACCTACCGTAGTGCCTGAGCTACCTGCGCTCAGACTCACTTGAGGCCCTCAACCACTACCTGTCCCTCCGGAGCTGACTCGCTGACTTGACTTGACTTGACTTGACTTGACTTACCGTTAATTTTAAGTTATTCATCTTCCTTTCTCCTTCCTTCTCTTTATATTATCTCCTTTATTAATGAATTTAAAAAAGTTTGAACCACTTTTTTTAGAGGAGTTGCTGGAATTTTTCCTTTTTTTATTTCGCTTAGTGTCGTTCTATGCAGTATTAGTTTATCAACTACGCGTCACCACTCTTCTTTTTGGAATCGCTGGTGTCTCCGTTCTTCTGTAACGAATGTCTTGTCCTTGATTTTCCGTTGCCGACGTTTTTGTACCTTTGGTCTTTCTTTTGTGTTGAATTGGTTCTTAAGATATAGAATACTTTTTCTTTCTGAAGAAAATCGATTTCGACTTTTAAACGGTGATCGTTTTGTGTGAACTATTCTTGACAATTTCCATCAAAGGTCAGTCTTCTTTCTATCGTTTACCTTTTTACATTAATGTTTCTCCTCGTTTCTCGCGGCTCCACCATTTATTTTTATATACAGTAATTGAGTTAAAGTTTATCTTAGTTTAAATTTCTTTTTCGTTATTACGTAATTCGTGTTACAAATTTTGTATATGTCCGAGACACAAGAGTAGTGAAGATAAGTCGTGGCACAGGTACGAGGATTGGCCACGTTGTTTTCTTCTTTTGACAAAATTTTCGATGATCTTGATAATTCTCTAAAATTTCGTTTATGTCCTATATGTCAGTCATAGGTTGTGGTTCGTAAAGATATTAGATCACTTTTTAATTTTGACCTTTTATTATATAACGTTATAATGTATTTTAACATTTATTTAACACTAGATAAAGTAATTTGTGCGTTATTTATGTTGGGTATGTTATTTTTGGTCGTTTGCAAAGACTCTCTTACATTTCTTCTAAGTTTATGTACTTCTTTATCTGTCGATCACCAAACCTTCCAAGTTATGACGATTCTACAATTGTTTGGTTTTTAATAGACAACAAAAGTCCGTGTAAGAACTAATTTTATAGTCATGCGGAAAAATATCTTTAACTGTTTGACTAAAATTATTAATATAATCTTTAATTCCTGTTTTCATCAATTTTATTAAGATTTTTAATTTTGGTTTTAAAGTCTTGAATTGTGATGGACTAAAGTTCCAAATAAAAATTTAATGTTATTCATTGTAACCCACTATAAGGGTATTCCTGTCTATGTCTGACATCGTCTTGTCTATACATGTATATACCGATTCGCCAAAAGTCTTTCAACGGTATCGTAAAAACGTACACATAATAAAAATTTTATGTGATAGTATGATGATGTATAAGTTCAACTTTTTTATTTAGAACTGGGAATGAAGTGTAGTATCTGTTTTTTTTAATTTTACCTAATATCTGTCTTTATATTTCCGATTTTAATATTTTGAAGATCTTCTTGTAAAAAGGTTTGGATAACATTGTTGTTTGAAGAATCACTTCAGTGAGTCAGTACAGGCTGAGAAACACTGGGGTACCTGACATCGGATGGTCCGAGGAGTCAGGTACCCTAAAAGATCCGTTCTCACGACCTCACCTAACGGTAAAGGAAGAGGTCCCCTTGAAGGGCTGGGTCCTTGACTTGGATCTAGAGGGTGTAACGTCCGTCTGCGAAATGGCAGACTCGGTGGTCCCTTCGGGTTGTTTGAAGAATCTATTTGTTTTTACGTGTGCGGTATTTTTTAAATTTTAAGAAGTTTTCTGTGACCATTTCTTTAATTTTCCATCATGTATGTAACTGTTTCTTGATTACAGATTTTATATCTATCTTAAGAATATTACACTATTACTATTTCTTTTAATGTACAATTTCTGAATTTTTGTACTTATGTGAGAAATGTCTTCATTTGTACGTATATGGTTATCCGTATATTTTTCCAAAGTTTGTAGTAATTAGTAGTATCTGTACTTGTGACTTTTGAGTTACTCTATCGTGGTCTGTGAGTGTTCTTACCAATTTAATGTTTTGTAACTGTTATCATTTGCAAGAATACCTCCGCCCTTTTGACCTTTAAAGTATGTAACGATAACCCTTACGTCTTTGTGCATTGGATTGTCAAAGTGAAGATCTATGAATAGACTCTTTTTAGTTTTGAGTACAGGGGGGTTGTGAATGTACGATTATAAGTCTTGTAGAAATAAAGAGTATAGGGATTTCACCTTTCTTGGGTTTCCACGTAGATTGTCAACTTTTCACTTTCGTCACTCTCAATCGACACAGGTTGTGTCAGTACGGGCTGACAAACGTCAGGTACCTGGCATCGGGCGGTCCGAAGAGACAGGTACCTTGTGACCTCACTCGCCGGTGAAGGAGACGGTCTCCTAGAAAGGGTTGGTCTCTGAGTTGGGTCTAGAGAACGTAGTGTTCGTGTAAGAAATGGTACACTCGGTGGTCCTTCAGGTTCGATTTGACTATGTGTTTACAACCGGAGGAGGAGGTTATTTTGTGGTGATTTGGACTCTTTAAACTCCAAGTACGTGGAGTCACATACAAGTAACGAAAAATGACGATTCACTTTTCTCGGACTGGGTTTTGTGAAACAAAACATCTTATGCTAGATCTTTTCCGTTTTAATGACGCTGTCTTCGTCTAGGCTAGACGATGACAACCCTCTGTCCTGTACTACCCGTAAAACTCCTACTCTCTTTACAAAGTACAGTACTAATACGACCTCTAATGTTCTTACGGATGTAAACAGTTTTGAGTATCTTGACACTTAAATTTCATCCATATAAAACACCATACATTTTATCCGAAGTTATTACAATTTATCTTTTGTAGACTTGATCTAACACGGGTACGAGGGGAAATGTTAGATTAGAGGAGAAAAGGGAGGTCGGGGTAGTAGACGGAAAGAGGGGGTCCTAGATAAGACTGGTGTGGTTGAATTTAACGTGTCTGTACGGTCCTCGTGAGGTCGGAATCCAGAAAAAATGAACGACAATGGAGACGGTTTCTATAGCACACCGAGAGAATAATAAAGGAAATCTTGAACTAAGTCTATAATAGAAGACTAGTTCGGAAAGGGAGGTTTGGGATAAATTATACAGGTCAAAGGAGGAGTTGGGGTTTATAGGATCGGGGGAAGGGTTGAAGTAGACAGAAATAGTAGATTGTATAATTGATAAAAGGAATAAATTAACGAATCGATAGATACGGTGGTCTTAAATTCGGGATATTCCCGTCCCTAATAATCGGAATAAGTGTTAATTGTAGAGTCAAAGACCTTGGTACTGATCATGCTTCATCGATGAACCATGAAAAAGAGGTAATCTCAAAAAAAATAAATTGGTAAAACCTACTACAACTGTAAAAGAACACCGTGTCCGAAAATTTTATGTAGAGTTTCTTTTAATGTCTTAGAGAGTGACTTCACCAAGATCACTGTAAAGGGTTCTTCGAGCAAAATTTTCATTCCTATTTTACCACTCCTACACTCCCCGACCACCACCGTGGTAAAGGACGAAATACGGTTTCTTGTACCTTTATTAAGTTATAAAAAGTCATGGTGTCTTTAGGAAATATTCTCCTAATCGTCGATTTCTTTCAATTTCTTTCGTCAATTTTTTACAAATACTTTTAAAATTTTTACTATTAGTAACTTGGTGATATAACAATCGACCTGGAGACTAATGTTTTAAGATTATTAGTCCTGAACTTGTATTCCTCGTAATAAAAAGACTACTTTCGAATGTTAAGAAAATAAAAGGAGAATTTTTAGACTACAGTCAAGAAATTAGAATGGTTATACTAAGGTTCAGAACGTTTAATCCCTCCTTTCTCTGTCTGTGTCTGTCTCTGTCTTTCTTTGTTCCTCTCTTACTCGTAAAAACCTATAAAATTACTGTCACTCAGGAGTTCGTGTCATCGGTATACCGGGTTAGTCATTGTACTGTGGACTAATTAATGTAATCATAAAGAAGTGGAACCCTTTTCGTATCTAACCTACTTTTATTTCTTAGACTTCCATTTTTTTTTTTCCGAAGTTCACGGAAGGTAGGGAGAGTTTTGTCCTGAGATCGTTATCACTTCTTCTTTTATTAAGTAGGAACATTTACTAAAAAGGTTCTACGAGGGTGTCTAGGAGACAATGTGTTTTTCGACATAGGATTTTGAACACCATCGGTTAATCGGTTGTGAGACTTCTACCTACTTTACTGGAATCACAGTAGTTCTACCCACTGGTAGGGATGTACTAACCCATAACGACACCGGACTAAACGACGGTAAAAATGCCAAGTTATGGTGTTTCGTTAATTGTCACTTACTCACTCGAAAGGGTTGGAAATGATCTTTACCACCACCATATAGTAACACAGTCAGAGAACCGTCTAAGTTCTTTAGATTTAAATTGTCCACTGACGAAGGAGGTACCGACTAACGTTGGTTACCTAGAATTCCTATGGATGAGGGTCAGGCCACTAGGTCTGGTAATCTTGTTCGACGACTTTTCTTTCCCCTACTTACTCCGGATGAATTCTTAGGTAGTACGTGTTTCCGAAGACGTGTTGAGGACTACAGGACGTATTCATTAAAAACAGCTCATTAAAACTACTGACCAAGGTTAAATTCGACGTCACCGTCTTTTTGTCCACCTACCTATCTATGTATATCTATATCTATGTTTATATATACGTCTAATTTTTATATGTGACTATTTTCTACATCTTTATATAAGTAATAGTGGAAATAAAAGATACAGTAATCACTGATAGGAAAACCTGATGAAATCTATCGAAATGAAGAAAAAGAAAGAAAAAAAAATAAAAATCGACGAACTCCAGTTTTAACCCGGTTACTTCTAATAATCAGTTGTAAATTTTGGGGTCAGGTAGACTTGTTCAGTCGTACCGGGTTCCATATACCAGTAGGGGGTTTTTCTTGATAAAAGAAAATAGAGTGTCGATACGAATGTCCCGTTGTCTATTATGGACCGTAACTTTAAATAGACACGACCAGTTTACCGTTTTAGACTTTTAACCCCAATTACCTCTCCAGGAAAAAGTAACTACACCAACCCTTACTAAGGGTCTTTTAGACTTGTCGGGTGGTAAAGAGTGTATTCCTTCTTACTCCTTTTTGGTTACGTAGAGATCTGATCCTTTTTTCCCGGATGATAACAGGAGGGTCATGTTACTGTACTCTCCATAATAATAGGGGTAAAATGTCTATTCCTTTAATTCCGTCTTCCTTTAATATATTAACGGATTTTAGTACGTCTAGTCTTCACTATTTCGACCGAAAATTTGAGTCCGTACACAAACATCTCAGACACTATAATAATTATTCATTACACATTATCGTAGTGAGTTACAATGTGTATTACAATTAAGAGATGAAACCCTTGGACTTATATTCACCAATAGACACTAATGAATTCTTAAGAAGATTCTATTTGGATTAAAAAGGAATTCATATATATCAGTCGTTGTGTCTTTTGACACCGTATAGGTATGTTACCTTATAACAAGCCGGTAATTATTCCTTACCTAATCACTAAGTACAATGTTGTAAATGTTTGGAACTTTTGTGACATGTTACATTTTCTTCGGTCTGTGTTTTCCGAAATATAATGTACTCAGATAAAGATACTTTATAGGTCTTTTTCGTTTATGTATCTCTGTCTTACATCTAAGTGCCAACGGTCCCCGACTTCCTTCCTCCTTACCCACTCACAGATAACTTTTCATACCCCTTAAAAAATCCCTACCCATTACTTTTCCAAAACCTTAATCTATCCTTGTTACTAACGTGTTGGGACCCTTATATGATTTTTCGTGACTTTCTGTGTGAAATTTGACCTTTTCAAATACCATACACTTTATAGAGTTAATTTTTTTATATATACGTACATAAACTCTATATCTTATTTTCGTTTATCTTTACTCAATGATGAATAACTGATATGTTCGGTTCTTGACACGTTACGAAATTTCTGTCGTTGAGTGACTTAAGACTACTGTCGGGATTCTTCACCCACGACAATAATGATGGGAGTAAAATGTTAATTACACTCTAAACCTCTCAAATTTACTGCCCTGGTTACGTCAAACCATTCTCCTACACTGTCCCTTACTTCGGTCCAAACAGACTGAGATTCGAATCGTACGAGAAGACCTCGGTGAACGTCCTATAGTGGGAACCGTAAGGGAACGACCGAACGTTTATTAAACATTCTTTTTATCCCCAGTTTCAACTACCAGGGTTAAAACTCATAGAAGACGAAAGTATCGAAAGATTTCCGACCTTTAACCTACGAAGTGTAGGTCAGGTGTGAGATGTCCATCCGTACCTTCACCGACGTCTGTACGAGTGTCGTCGTACTCTCCCTCTCCTCAGTGTCTCCTCCGACTACCAGGTGCGATTTCACCCGCAGAGGTTTGTGCCGTGGAGAGTCATAAAGTCAGTGCGAAGTGCAACGTGACAAAGAGTTCTACGGGTCCAAACGAACCCGCGTAGCCTGAAGACACCGACCTTTAGAAATCCTTAATACCTTTGAGTTCAAGACAGTTATTATTATTGTCAGACGTTAAAAGGTCTTACATAATACATGGTCATTAAAACGAACTATTTCCTGTCTTTACCAGACCTGGATTGTCTTCGTCTTCTATAATTCTTCTCCACCGTTCTTATGTGTCTTTTGACATGTTTTTTCTAGAAGTGCTGGGTCTATCAGTATTACTACACTAGTGATTAGATCTTGTTCTGTAGAACCTTACACTTCAGTTCACCCGGAATCTTTCGTAGTGATGCCTGTTTCGATCACCTCCACTACCTTAAGGTCAACTCGATAAAGTTTAGGACTTTCTACTACGACACTTTCACGACGTGAGTTATACGGTCGTTTAGACCTTTCGAGTGGTCACCGGTGTCCTGACCTTTTTCCAGGGAAAAGTAAGGTCAGGGTTTCTTTCCGTTACGGTTTCTTTCAAGTTTGATGGTGTGTTAACGTGAGTAGAGTGTACGATCATTTCATTACGAGTTTTAAGAGGTTCGGTCCTAAGTCGTTATGCACTTGGCACTTGAGGGACTGCAAGTTCAACCAAAATCTTTTCCGTCTCCTTGGTCTCTAGTTTAACGGTTGTAGGCGACCTAGTACCTTTTTCGTTCTCTCAAGGTCTTTTTTGTAGATAAAGACGAAATAACTGATACGGTTTCGGAACTGACACACCTAGTGTTCTTTGGCACCTTTTAAGACTTTCTCTACCCTTATGGTCTGGTGGACTGGACGGAGAACTCTTCAGATATACGTCCAGTCCTTCGTTGTCAATCTTGACCTGTACCTTGTTGTCTGACCAAGGNTCCGACATATAACAGTGGGACGAATAAATTGAAGATACGTCTCATGTAGTACTCTTTGCGACCCGACCTTCTTTGTGTTCCACCTTAGTTCTAAAAACGACCCTCTTTATAGTTATTGGAGTCTATACGTTTACTGTGGTGGGAATACCGTCTTTCACTTCTCTTTGATTTTTCGGAGAACTACTTTCACTTTCTCCTCTCACTTTTTCAACCGGATTTCGAGTTGTAAGTCTTTGCTTCTAGTACCGTAGGCTAGGGTCGTGAAGTACCCTTTATCCACCCCTTTGTCACCTTTATCACAGTCTGAAATAAAACCCCCCGAGGTTATAGTGACGTCTACCACTAACGTCGGTACTTTAATTTTCTGTGAATGAGGAACCTTCTTTTCAATACTGGTTGGATCTGTCGTATAAGTTTTCGTCTCTGTAATGAAACGGCCGATTCCAGGCAGATCAGTTCCGATACCAAAAAGGTCACCAGTACATACCTACACTCTCAACCTGACTCGTGGTTTCTTGACTACGAAAACTTGACACCACAACCTCTTCTGAGAACTCCCAGGGAACCTGACGTTCCTCTAGGTTGGTCAGGTAAGACTTCCTCTAGTCGGGACGCTAAAGAAACCTTCCTGACTATGACTTCGACTTTGAGGTCGTGAAACCGGTGGACTACACTTCTCAACTGAATAACCTTTTCTGAGACTACGACCCTCCCTAACCCCTGTCCTCCTCTTCCCCTGCTGGGTCCTACTCTACCGACCTACCGTAGTGCCTGAGCTATCTGCATTCAGACTCACTTGAGGTCCTCTACCACTACTTGTCCCTCCGGACCGCACGACGCTAAGTACCCCAACGTTTCTCAGTCTGTGCTGACTCGCTGACTTGTCTTGACTTGACTTGACTTAAAACAATTCGAAACTGGTAAGGTATTTGATAAGTATTATTGGGATATCTGACTTATGAAAACAATTGTGTGAAAAATCCATTACCGCGACTAATACTTCAAGTACGGATGACTTGTGAATGACATAGTAACCGTTACTATGCCATATAGTACGGAATATATACATATATTTATATATATATATAGTATATTTATTAGCTTATCAGGGTACTTCAAATCTTTTGACTCCGAGTCAATTGTTATACAGGGTCAATTATTCACAGGTTTAGTTACTGTGTCGATTATCCTCAATGTCGACCTTAAATTTCCGGTTAAATAAAAAAAATTAAAAAAAAAATAAAAATTATGGTCATCAAATTACCAAGTAGAGTCACTTCAATGATTATTTTAAAGTGTCCGTGTATATATAAACACGTGTGTACGTACTTTTTCTCTCTCTAAATATTTAATATTACAGAATGTCAGAAAAAAAAAAGATAACAAAAAGAAAAAGAAAAGAAAAAAAAAATTAAAATTTTAGAAATTAAGAATGTACGCAAGGGTTTGTACTAAGGAATTTTTTAACGTTTATCTTGATGGAATACTGGGTCGTTAGGGTGACGACCCGTATGTGTGGCTCCTTTGGTCTTAACTTTCTCTGTGTACATGGGGTTACATTTCCGGTTAAATTTAAAAGTTTCATTTGGTTGGGTATGTCGTATTTTGGTTGTGTCTCTAGTGTTTTGACTTGTATTAGTCGGAGGGTCTTTTAGAGAGTATGGGAGACGACCAGTGAAAGAGGGAGATGGGTTTCCATTCGTGACAAAACTGACGATACTGGTAATTAAACAACGCGGACAAAAATTGAATTGTGCTCTAACGATATGTCATTCGTTAGTAAATATAGACCGGAGAAGAAAAAGTCACAATCAAAATAAACAAATTTAAGAAGAGACAACAACACAAATCGTCATCAAACAAGTAACGACGCATTATAGGGTAACAGACTTATATGGTGTGACATAAGTAACAGGACAACTACCTGTAAAAACTACGTAACTCCAAATTTTATAAAGACAACAGTATTTGTAATAAAATACATAGTAAACCTTCATGTGTTTACATACGTAAAGGATCCTTACTTTAACGACCGAGTTTCCCATTCGTTTATGGGTCGAAATCGTTTGTGATGCTTCGTCAAAAAGTTTTATCTACATTGACACATATGGAAGTAGTCGTTACCTCCTTTCAAGGTTAAAGAAATAGAAACGATTGTAACCATAAGATTTAAGAAAAGTAAAATTACAATAGTTACACCAAAATTATACATGGTGGATTATTAATCACTCCAACTTGTGTAGAGAATAAAAACATTACAATTTCGTAAACAGGAGTAAATAGATTACTCAAGAGAAAAAAGTGGTATACATCTATAAACTAAACATTTACCTTCTAACACGTAAAAAGATGTACACTCAATATAAAGTTGAGTTTATATTATATCATTTATTTTATTAGAGTAAGGTCTCTAATCTATGAATCATTTAAGTGTAAATATCTTACGAAATGAAATTACTGAACGTAAAATTGAGACAAGATAAATTACAGAGAGGTTTTATATTATAAATCGTTTATTAAACGTAGTAATAAGAATAAAAACTCTACTTTTTTTTATTTTGAATCCCTCCATTCAAGAGTATCTGTCATTTCACCACTACAACTCGGATCCTTTGTAAAGGACGTGTAATGCATAAACACCAGGTGACTGCAAGTGACATTTAATACTATTCTTGTATCGTATATACGAAAGAATTGTTTGAAAATGCACATATTGGTATAACAAGTAAAGTCCGCGTTACGTACTTCTATAAATTTTGAAAAAATAGAACACGCAGAATTTGAAGTACGAGTAACTTGTTCAGAGGAGAACTCCTCCGACTCAGAGGACTCGACAAGGGAGGAGGAGTCGTGGACCTTTTATAGTAGGATGAGAGAAAGATGTATAACCTGATAGAACTTGTGGAGTACGTGCACGCTAGGACGTCATCTAGAGACATTGACCGATTAAAGTGTGTCGGATGACCGGAGGTACGAAAGGACCACCAAGTCCCATCTCAGGAGGACGGTTGCGTCCTCTACGTCCAAGGTAGGACCCAGCTTTTCTAGGGGACCTCCTTCTTTACAGTTGGGTGAGATCATAAGAACGGTACCTGTCTCCTCGGACCGTCCAATGACAGGTACCACAACGTTTTCTCAACCTGTGTTGAATCGCTGACTTGCTGTTGTTGTTACCGGAGGCATTAGTAGACACAACAACGAACGTCGTCCTAAAGGAAGAAATGAATTCCGACTTATTAGAAGAAATGGACAAGTAACAATGACTTACACTCCAACGAAGATATAGAACCAGTTACACTTACTATGTCTTTATTTGTACCCTCACGATTATAGAGGTCCTAGGGCTAAAGTTAATAAACGTATATCTATGGGTCTTCACCCTAACGACCTGTATACTATCAAGATTACAATTCAAAAAGCTCTTTAGAGACATGAGAAAAGTCATCACCGATGTAGTAAAGTGTAACAGTAATTGTTACATAGTCATATCAAGTCGGCGAGTAAGAACAGGCTGAGCAACGTTGGGGTACTTAACGTCGTGTGGTCCGGAGGGACAGGTAGTGGTTGAGGGTCTCAAGTGGGTTTGGGTGTAAGTAGTTCAGCCACTACGGTAGGTCGGTAGAGTAGGAGCCAGCAGTTGAAGAGGAGGACGGAGGTTAGGGAGGGTCGTAGTCTCAGAAAAGGTTACTCAGTTGAGAAGCGTACTCCACCGGTTTCATGAACTGAAAGTCGGAGTCGTAGTAAGGAAGGTTTCTTGTGAGTCCTAACTAGAGGAAATTTTACCTGACCGACCTAGAGGAACGTCAGGTCCCCTGAGAGTTCACAGAAGAGGTTGTGAAGTCAAGTTTTCATAGTTAAGAAGACGCGAGTCGATAGAAGTGTCAGGTTGAGAGTGTAGGTATATACTAATAACCTTTTTGGTATCGGAACTGATGTACCTGGAAACGACCGTTTCATTACAGAGACGAAAACTTATACGATAGATCAAACCAGTATTGAAAGGAAGGTTCCTCATTCACAGAAAATTACGGTACCGACGTTAGTGGTAGACGTCACGTTTCTACCAGAGTTATTTCCTGTCTTTACCATACCTGGATTGTCTTCGTCTTCTATAATTCTTCTCCACCGTTCTTATGTGTCTTCTTGACATGTTTTTGCTAGAAGTTCTGGTTCTATTAGTGCTACCACACTAGTGAGTGGATCTCGGTCTGGAGGACCTTACACTTCAGTTCACCCGGAATCTTTCGTAGTGATGCTTGTTTCGATCACCTCCACTACCTTAAGCTCACCTCGATAAAGTTTAGGACTTTCTACTACGACACTTTCATGACGTGAGTTATATGGTCGTGTAAACCTTTTGAGTCGTCACCGGTGTCCTGACCTTTTTCAGTCAAAAGTAAGGTTAGGGTTTCTTTCAGTCACGGTTTCTTACGAGTTTGATGACGTGTTAACGTGAGTAGAGTGAACGATCATTTCATTACGAGTTTTAAGAGGTTCGGACCTAAGTCGTTATGCACTTGGCACTTAAGGGACTGCAAGTTCGACCAAAATCTTTTCCGTCTCCTTGGTCTCTAGTTTAACGGTTGTAGGAGACCTAGTACCTTTTCCGTTCTCTCAAGGTCTTTTTGTAGATAAAGACGAAATAACTGATACGGTTTCGGAAACTGACACACCTAGTGTTAGTTGACACCTTTTAGGACTTTCTCTACCCTTATGGTCTGGTGGAGGACGGAAAACTCTTTGGATATCTGTCCAGTCCTTCGTTACAAATCTTGACCTGTACCTTGTTGTCTGACCAAGGTTTATCCTTTTCCTCATGTAGTTCCGACATATAACAGTGGGACGAATAAATTGCAGATACGTCTCATGTAGTACTCTTTGCGACCCGACCTACTCCGTGTTCGACCTTAGTTCTAACGGTCCTCTTTATAGTTATTGGAGTCAATACGTCTACTGTGGTGGGAATACCGTCTTTCACTTCTCCTCGATTTTTCGGAGAATTACTTTCACTTTCTCCTCTCACTTTTTCAACCGAATTTCGAGTTCCTAAGGTTAAAAAGTTTATGAAGAGATCATAAACAAGAAAAATTTTTGTTGGTGGGGTCGTTTATATTTCACTATAGAGTGACATCGAAACTAAACGTAATGAACTACCATGTAGAAGAAACCTTTTTCTTTACAGATAAGTTCAGTAAATGGGTAAAACTTTAGTCCAATAGAACCCACCAAATAAAAAAAAAAGGTAAAAACGATAACTTGATATCTTCTAGAAATAATATAAAACCTGTAATTAGGGTATAGTCTATCGACCAGACGTTTGCAAAAGAGGGTAAGGTATCCAACAGAAAAATGGGACGATCAACAAATAAAAAGACATGTCTTTGAAGAACTAAACTCCACCAGGAGGACCGGGTAAAGACGGGTACAACGAACACAAAAATCATAGTATATTTCATCCATTAGTGAAATTCATGAAAACCACTTACGGACTCATATAATATCGGAAAAACTTCGAAACGGGAATTATAAATAGTACTAGTTATGAGTGAAGTATGAGATGGAATAGGTTCTTCATAAAAAGACTGAAAAAGTGTAAAAGGAGTCATTAAGATATATTAACAAATGAATATAGTACGAAAGTTGAGTTCAATAACTTATCAAAAAAAGAACTAATACAGAGGTTTATTTGGAAATCCTGTCACCGGTACAGAAAGAAACTAAATAAAGGAGCTACGGACACCAAGTTTGTCGTAAATAATGGTGTAGATTAGTTTGTTTTCCTACCTCACACCGTAGCAGGTAAACTCCAGTAGTTTGAGGACCGGACTTAAGTAACGAAGGTTTATTAGAACTCATGAGTTAGAACACCACATCAACCTTCTATTTTATCACTTGTGCGGGTAACCTAAACCGGGCCCTTCGAATACCGGATTAACATAGACCAACGATCAACAACACACTGTAACCCATATAACAGGTAGGGGATATATGACAGCAGAGGAGTAGGAGCTTCGTCTTTTCTTTGCAGATGAACGAATAAGGAGTTTTAATTGTACTTCCAGTGCATTTCATCGTAGGTACTTTGAGACCGTTTGATCGGTCGTCGCTTTTTAATTTTATAACTTTATATAATAAAAGGGTCCGTTTATCAATTACTATTATCGAAACCTACAGTGGGATGATCCACTGTCCTTGTGAACTCCTGATTTTGAAGAGTTCATTTTTCCATTTGTTAAGAATTAGTACTTGACAGTCTATACCGACGGAAACCTTCCATAAACCCCAGAACAGGTAATAAAGAATTTAATATAAGGTACATCGTTTCGGAGGAAGACAAGTAACTTTTAGGTCGACCCCTTTTTTTTTTTTTTTGTCGTTTTCTTTCTCACTCGTATTTCACGGTGACCTAAGTTTAATTTCTTTTTATATTGACCCCCGCATCTTTAAGTAACTATCTTTTTTTATAATGATTTCACAGTCCTAATTTTCTACGGAATCTTTTGTAGATAAAACTTTAAGGGTTATCAACGAATAGATCAGGAAGATACTGAATTGGGTCTTCTCTTGAATATTTGTTGAAAGTAAAGGTAAAAACATACGTTTTTTTGGAGTGTGTTACTCTTATATGGCAGAGTATCGATCCTAAGCTAGATGTAGTCGGACACAAAGGGACCAATGAAGAGTTCTACAGTGGAACGGAGAACAACGGTCGTCGGTCGGGGGTCATTTAGCCAACCTCAGACACTGGAAGAGTTGTCCTGGGTCTTGGACCCGAAGGTAAGAGGTTTAACAATGATGTCTGGGCCCTGGTCCCACTCGTTTGGGTCAGTTCTGCGGACAATAAACGTTTTAGTAGTAGTCGAAAGCAAATACGGATGTTTGACCCGGATGATTCTTACCGACGAGTCTTTTTGTCTCGACAAGTGACTGACCAACGTCGTTTGACTCTCCTTCATGCGAGGTGCTTCTTCCGTACCTGGTCGGAGCGAGTGAGTGACTACGGGCTTAGGTCCTCCTTGGTTAGCCTCTCCGTAAGCCGTTACCGGTCGAGGGACTAGGGTTGGACAGAGTTAGAAACAAGGGCCACGGTTCGCCTTACGGTCGACCTACACGGGGTTAATGACATCAACTAGTTTATGACTCTTGAAAGTCCGGTCTCTAGACGAAAAAAAAAAAAAAAAGGAAAGGGGTCTGACGACACTTTAGTCGACACGACCGACATGTCTACACTGGATATCGAGAAATGCACGGGCTACACTTGTCTACACGTGAATCGTACTGAAGAAATCCGGTCGGTGGGTCGGTCTCAACGACGACTACTCATCTCTGTTGTGCCTTTCTTTTCGTCTACACTGTCACATTGACCGATTGTGTCGTCGTAGCGGAACGTTCGATTCGTCTCCGACTCCTAGGTCCATTTTGTCCTGGTCCGGACTTATCCGTTCCGGTTCCCTTCTGTTTTCTTTTTCTCTCTTATGCTTCGTCTTAGTCCCTTCTGACCATTTGAAACTAAGTAAGTTGGGAAAACCAGAATTCTTTCCATTCGGGTTCGAAACGTTTAAGTACCCATGCGTATACGTGTGTGCATGTACCACGTAAATAAATTTACGACTTCGATGACCCCTTTACCCTTTACACAGTAATTCTCACCTCACGTCCGATGATCGTCCTCAAGTCCTGAAATTCCCTTCACTGGACATTGAACGCCTCCTGTAACTATCGAATACCTCCTGGACCCCAAAGGAAAAGTTCATCCGTTTCTTCACAACATCTTCCTCGATGTAATAATGAGATTATATTACATCAAACTGACTATCAAGGTTCCTCGTGACATATTCCGCCTGACCTCTCCGTCCTTCTAACCGATGTTTGGTGTCCGTTCCCGATTTCGGTCTCACTACACTCTGACTTGACTCTATCTCTCCTCCTTTGGTTTTCAGCTTCCTCGATCCACTCTTGAGATGTCTCTGATCTCACACTCCTCACACCCCACGTGGACTCTCCCTCCCAAGTTCATCCTTCCCCTTAAACATCGCTCCGATGGACCTCTGTATCCTTCTCCTTTTGGTCGGAAGTTATGCACGGACAAGTCACGGACCAACATACACCAAATTAGAAATGGGGTTGGATAACCCAAACAAAAAGTTTATATATTAAAGAAATGATATACGTAATCAAAGACGACTGGTCACTTGACTTAGTTGTCTTACTTCGTCCCATTTCCGACTATCTTAACACGGTTCTCTTGCGTGACCAATATGGTTTGTGGGAGAAGGTTGTTGTGTTCTCTTCTGAGATGTGTACCTGTAGTGGTCTATCAGTTATGGTTTTAGTCTAATTAATATAAGAAACGTCGGTTTCTACCTCTTCGAGATATGTCAGTCATTTTGTTCTGGTCCTCGACTGACACCGAGTCTAGTACTCGAGGAATAACAGTTTAAGTCTGAATTTAACTTCTTTCCTCCCTTTTTGTGATCTGGTAAGTGGATACTGGATTTAGTTTAGGGAATGGTAATATGTCATCTTCGCTGTTTATCTAAGTTCCCTAATCTAGACTATCTGTGTCACGAACTTCTTGATACCTATCCCCAAGTACTGTAATATGTCCTCCGTCACTAGTTCTGGTACGGGGTTCTTTTCTTTACATTTTTCCGTTTTGTCGACAAACTCCTCCCGAATGTTTATCGACTCTTTTCTTCTCTTCGATTTCCGGTTCCTTTTTTCCTTTCTATATGAGTAAACTTACGTCTCAAGGTTTCTTATCGTTCCTGTCTATTCTTTCGGAAGGAGTTACGTTTATTTATCTCCTTTTGTTGTCACCTTTGTCACAGTCTGAAGTAAAAACCCCCGAGGTTTTAGTGACGTCTACCACTAACGTCGGTACTTTAATTTTCTGCGAATGAGGAACCTTCTTTTCAATACTGGTTGGATCTATCATATAAGTTTTCGTCTCTGTAATGAAACGGTTGATTCCAGGCAGATCAGTTCCGATACCAAAAAGGACACCAGTACATACCTACACTCTCAACCTGACACTTCTTCCGACTCGTGGTTTCTTAACTACGTAAACTTGACACTACAACCTCTTCTGAGAACTCTCAGGGAACCTGACGTTCCTCTAGGTTGGTCAGGTAAGACTTCCTCTAGCTGGGACCCTAAAGAAACCTTCCTTACTACGACTCCGACTTTCAGTTCATGAAACCGGTGGAGTACGTTTCTCCACTAAGTAACCTTTTCTGAGACTACGACCCTCCCTGACCCCTGTCCTCCTCTTCCCCTGCTGGGTCCTACTCTACCGACCTACCGTAGTGCCTGAGCTACCTGCACTCAGACTCACTTGAGGTCTTCTACCACTACTTGTCCCTCCGGACCGCACGACACTAAGTACCCCAGCGTTTCTCAGTCTGTACTGACTCGCTGACTTGACTTGACTTGACTTGACTTATCTTACCCTTTCTGATCTCCAGAGAAGTTCTTTTGATCTTTATAGTTCCCTTGTAAAGTAATTTTCTACCCGTTTATTTCCTGTCTTTACCATACCTGGATTGTCTTCGTCTGCTATAATTCTTCTCCACCGTTCTTATGTGTCTTCTTGACATGTTTTTTCCAGAAGTACTTGGTCTATTAGTGTTACCACACTAGCGAGTGAATTTCGGTCTGTAGGACCTTACGTTTCAGTTCACCCGGAATCCTTCATAGTGATACTTGTTTCGATCACCTCCACTACCTTAAGGTCAACTCGACAAAGTTTAGGACTTTCTACTACGACACTTTCACGACGCAGGTTATACGGTCGTTTAAACTTTTTCAGTCGTCACCGGTGTCCTGACCTTTCAGTCAAAAGTAAGGTTAGGGATTCTTTCCGTTGTGTTTTCTTAAGAGTTTGATGGTGTGTTAACGTGAGTAGAGTGTGTGATCGTCCGATTACGAGTTTTAAGAGGTTCGGTCCGAAGTCGTCATACACTTGACACTTGAAAGTCTACAAGTTCAACATAAATCTTTTCCGTCTCCTTGGTCTCTAGTTTAACGGTTGTAGGTAACCTAGTAACTTTTTCGTTCTCTTAAGGTCTTTTTTTTTGTAGATAAAGACGAAATAACTGATGTGGTTTCGGAAACTGACACACCCAGTGTTGTTTGACACCTTTTGAGAAGTTCTCTACTCTTATGGTCTGGCGGACTGGACGGAGGACTCCTTAGACATACGTCTAGTTCTTCATTGTCATTCTTGACCTGTACCTTGTTGTCTGACAAAGGTTTAGTCATTTTCTCATACCGTTTCGACATATAGTAGTGGGACGAATAAATTGTATATAGGTCTCATGTAGTACTCTTTAAGACCCGACCTACTTCGTGTTTCACCATAGTTCTAACGGTCATCATTATAGTTATTGGAGTCTATACGTCTACTGTGGTGTGAAAGCCGTCTTTCACTTCTTCTTGATTTCTCGGAGAACTACTTGCACTTTCTCCTCCACTTTTTCAACTGATTTTTGAGCGTAACTATTTTGATTCTAATACCGTAGACCAGGGTAGTGAAGTACCGTTATCCACCCCTTTGTTACAATTGTCAAATTATTGTCTCTGAAATAAATTAATTATCTATTTGTCTCTGAAATAAAACCCCCCGAGGTTTTAGTGACGTCTATCACTGGAGTCAACACTTTAGTTTTCTACGAAACTTCTTTTCAATACGGTTTGGATCTGTCGTGTAATTTTTCGTCTTTGCAATGAAGCGTTTGTTTCCAGGTACATTCAGTTTGATACCAAAGAAGTCATTAGTACATACCTACCCTCTCGACCTGATATTCCTTTCGATTCACGGTTTCTTAACTACGAAAACTTTGCACCATAACCTCTTCTGAGAACTCTCAGGGAACCTGACGTTCCTCTAGGTTGGTTAGTTAGGATTTCTTTTGTCAGGACTTATAAGTAACCTTCCTGACTACGACTTCGACTTTGAGGTTAGGAGACCGGTGGATTACGGTTCTTGACTGAGTTACCTTTTCTGGAACTGCGACCCTTTCTGACTCCCGCCCTGCTCTTCCCCCGTTCTCTCCTACCCAATCAACCTACCGTAGTGGTTGAGTTACCTGTACTCAAACTAGTTCGAGCCCCTCAACCAGTACCTGTCCCTCCGGACGGCACGACGTCAGGCACCCTAGTGTTTGTCAGTCTGTGTTTCTCTCTGACTTCACTTGACTTGACTATGTATATGGGGAAGGGAGAGTCTGGAGGGAGGTGTGGTGGGGGTGGGGTGAGTAGGTCCAGGAGTGTCTTGTGGCTCGGGTCGAGGCACCCGATATGGTGTCTAAGGGTGATCGGTAGATTAAATACCTTCACATAAATATAGTTTGGATTGGAGGGTTGAGTAGGGTGGGAGGAAAGGGAGGACGGGACACAGGTGCAGACAAGAGATACAGACACGGAGAGAAGGACGGGACCTTGATCCAAGTTGACATGATAAAAAGATCTTAGGTGTATGTACGTAATTATACATTATAAACAAAAAGAGAAAGACTGAAGATCTGTACCATTGGTCTTACTGGTTTGTGACGTCTTAATTCCCTAAGTACTCCGTGCTTCGAATGTCACGGGTTTGTCCTTATTCGACGAGTGACTTGTAGACTCGAGTCACGAGTCTCACAAATCTAAAGAACCGGTTTAAGTGGACGGACCTTCCTCGTTTCAACTCTGACTGAAAGAGGGGTCCGGTTCTAAGACTCTCTTTTTGTTATCGTAATGCGTCTTGTCGTTACGTCTTTCTTTGTGTGTAAACTAAGTATGCGCTCTCCTCTGCCCCCTTTTACAAGATAAAACCTTTTAACTGTAAGTCCCAAAAGATTTTATCTCCGAAAGTAATAAATGAAAAAATTTCAGAAAAAAAAAAGGGAGTATGGGAGGTACAAGGAGTCCGGGAGGTGGGAGTAAAACAAATTTCCGAGCTACGTCTCACCAATACATACACCGACCTATTAAGAGATATAAAATTCGAATTCTAGGTCTGAGTCTCATTTACACATGACACGTAGACTACTTATTTATAGACGGACCAATTACGATAGACGACCACAGTCGAATGGAAGGAGAAAAAGAGGTGTTTCTTTACTGTCCAGTCCATAATCAGTCGCAGTCCGACGTTGATGCCTCGTCTATCTCGTGCTCCACTTCTGGAAGTGTGTTCCGTCACACGTCTGGTAGGTTACTCCCTACCTGGTCGTGATAAAGTAGTGAAGGGAACGCAACTTAGGGCTAGGCAAAAGAATCATTCAGTCTCTTTAACACCGGACACCGGACACCTTAGTCGTGACAGACCCTCAACCATTCTTTAATTTTAAGTACCGGAGTGGGATCTGAAAAACTTAGTCTTAGAAACCCAACCCAGGGTTCTTAAAGACCTAAATCTTAAAATGATCCACTAAGAGTAGTAGCACTTTCTCAAAATTCGAGAACACATAACATTCCAGAGAGAGTGTTGATAACTTGAGCGGGAAACAGTGTGTTTTCATCAGTACTCGTTATATATTCTCTTACTCATACTAACACAACGTTTTGTGGAAATGATTACCTGTCCCTTAAAACTTAAAGTATAGTAAAAGTGAAAAGTTTTTAATAATAAGAGGAAAACTAAATACATACAGTTTTAAACGTTTACGGTTTTGGTTACGATTCTTTTATTTTTACCCGTCCGTTATAAACCGGACCCAATATCAAATTCTTTGACATGAAATCTCTTAGACATATAACAGTGGGACGAATAAATTGGATATACGTCTCATGTAGTACTCTTTACGACCCGACCTACTTCCTGTTCGACCTTAGTTCTGACGGCTCTCTTTATAGTTATTGGAGTCTATACGTCTACTGTGGTGGGAATACCGTCTTTCACTTCTTCTTGATTTCTCGAAGAACTACTTTCACTTTCTCCTCTCACTTTTTCAACCGAATTTTAAGTTGTAAGTCTTTTGATTCTTGTACCGTAGGTCAGGGTAGTGAAGTACCGTTTATCTACTCCTTTATTGCCTTTGTCACTCTCCTAAATAAAAACCTCTCCAGAGGTTTTAGTGACGTCTACCACTGACGTCGGTACTTTAATTTTCTGTGAACGAGGAACCTTCTTTTCGATACTGGTTGAATCTGTCGTATAATTTTTCGTTTCTGTAATGAACCGGTTGTTTCCAGGCAGATCAGTTTCGAGACCAAAAAAGTCATCAGTACATACCTACACTCTCAGTCTGATACTTCTTTCGACTCACGACTTCTTAACTACGAAAACTTGACACCACAACCTCTTTCGAGAACTCTCAGGGAACTTGACGTTTCTCTAGTTTAGTCAGTTAAGATTTCCTTTAGTTAGGACTTATAAGTGACGTTCCTGACTACGACTTCGACTTCGAGGTTATGAAACCGGTGGACTACGCTTCTCGACTGAGTAACCTTTTCTGGGACTACTACCCTTTGTAACTTTCGCCCTCTTCTTCCCCTACCGTCTCCTACTCTACCAACCTACTGTAGTGGTCGAGTTACCTGTACTCAAACTAGTTCGAGCCCCTCAACCGCTACCTGTCCCTACGGACCGCACGACGTCAGGTACCCCAACGTTTCTCAACCTGTACTGCCTCGCCGACTTGACTTGACTGAGATCCAACCCACGTCCTTCTATGTCTATCTCTCTCTGTTACTCTTGGAGAGTAATCAGGTATAGTTTTACAGGGTTCTTATGGTTATTTGACGGTCTGAGAACATCGATTTCTTTTACATTTAAAGCATGAGGATCGTAAAGTCTCCATAGAGAGAGAGAGAGAGAGAAAAAAATTCTAAAATTCCTTCAAAAGTTTTTAATTAAAAAAAACTTCATATCAACTTAATAAACAACAATAAGTCAACGAGTCAGCACAGACTACGAGACGTTGGGGTATCTGACATCGGGATGTCCGGGGAGACAGGTACCTTAAGAGGTCTGTGTGTACGATCTCACCCAACGGAAAAGGAAGAGGTTATCAACTTAATAGTACCACACAATTAATGAAAACATGTCGTTTCACTGAATCTCGAGATATATATAAGTGTGTATATTCACGTATATATCTTCTCTGAAAAAGTACAAAAAAGGTAATACCAAATAGTGTCCTATAACTTATATCAAGGGACACGACGTGTCATCCCGGACCAACAAATACGTAAGATATATATGGTCAAACGTAAACGATTAGAGTTTGAGGGGAATGAACATGGGAGAAGGTGAGGGGAGACAGAACCGTTTGTGGTTAGATAATAGGTAAAGAGACTAAAACAAAGGTAAAGTATCCAAGTATATCTAAGGTGTATATTTACTATAGAATACCGTACACAGACACAGAAAGACTGAAGTGAATCATACATATCTCAAGAGAGAAAAATCGTGACTCCGTAACATTTTTGGTATTTATAGTTAATTGTTCCCAACCTATGTAATTGATACCATATTGGTAAGGATCCACAATTTTTACTACTTCCATCCCTGTAAACTTAAGACTTGGTTTATGACCTAATATCATATTCGATTTCAATACAAATGGTTAACATTACATAAAAAATTACACAAGAATAAAGATCTTTTTGTATGTCTTTAATACAATTAAGTCACTATTTTAAACGAAGTTTATCTCACCTTTTCCCCATCCATAGTTAAAACTTTTCAACCAACACTGAACTATTATTACCATTCATGTACTACCCGTACATCTCAATCTAAAATAAAGGATATGTAAATGTGAATTTTAACAAACATTCTTTTTTGTTAAAGTAGGGGGGTTTTACTACTGACTCTGTCTACATCTACAAAACTACACCTTGTTGTACGTTCGACATGGCAAATGATTTTATTTTTGTCTGATGTCTTATTACACGTCCTCTCTTAAATAAATAACAGAGGGTTTTCCAGACGTGGTATATCTGAAAACTGTAAAGTTAGATACAGAGTGTCAGGAGGTCAACTGAAAGATTTTTTGTCGGATCTAGGACGGAACGACCACGAACCTTTTGAGATCTACCACAATGAAACGATCGTCTCGCCTTAAGATTAGTGTATCATGCCGTAAGTTGACGGTAATACTATACAGGTACTACGTAGAAAGGTCTATCAGGAGTAAGGTGAGGAGAAAAGGTTGTGTGGAATGTCAAGTGTCACTTTATTGGTTGTCAGTGTGTCTGAAAATTCAGTACTTCGGTATGGTACTGTTTTAAGACTGGGACTACGACCGACACACTGGAGCCTGTTTAAGGACACGGAGAGACTCGAGCTATTAAACGAATGTTTATGCCTAGTATTGTCACAAATAGAGTATATTGACAACACTGTTTGTGACTATATGGTATACTTTTTACAAACCACAACTCAGACTGTGACACTAAGTTATTTACAACCGATAGCGACAAATACTAATATTAATAAATTGGTAAAAAAAGGAGTAATCAAGTTATTTATGAATGACTCAAGAGTAATTTACTGTCCGTCGTGGGAACCGTCTATCATGTTATAAGTGGTAAGATCTTTATGTTGTATGTGAAGGTCACAGTACGGAAACGAACCCGGCAAAGTAAAATACCCAATAGCAACGATAAAAGACAGACCGTTTAAGTATCACTAATTGAGAGTACTGACTCAAGTACGAAAAGAGGGTTGAGGTGACGGCGAGATTCTAAAGGAGTGCAGAAGAAAGGATATGGTAGCATTGTAAAGTGAGTTGGGTACTGAAGGAAAATAGAGGTAGAACCAGGAAAAGTATCAGTCACTCCAAGAGATTCCTTCCTAGGTAACAATTAAATGGAAACAGAGAAGTCCCCGATCTGAGACTGGACGAATCTCCTCGGAGTTTCTTAGGGAAATTTGCGCCGCATAGAAAGTTAATTGTAATCCTTTACTTCACAGTCCATTTAGTGACAGTACTCGTAGATTGTGACTTCGTTTCTTTAGACGGTGTAATATTTCGGGTTGCGAAGGAGAAGTCTATCAGTCTTACGTACACTTGCTGCACGTGACTGTTTCAAAGTAGTGAAAGTCGAGTAAGAAAGTGAGTCAGTTCTACATGAAACGTAGTGAGACACGAACTCAGACGGTCCTTGACCTCCATCAAATGTCAAGACAGGAACCATAGTACAACAACGATACGGATAGTTATCTATAAAGGGTCTCCCGTGTAAGCTTATTCTTCTACGTACGAACGGACTTACAACCATCGTAACGGTGTCTGTCCCTCCGAACCAACTCCCTTTTTACCACAGGTCTTTAATGTAAACCGACTTCAGTACAAAACAGGACCCCATTTTACACGTTTAATGAAAGACCGACCTGACCCCTAAGGATATTAGATAAGGGTCAAGAAAGAGTCACCCTCACTAAACCACTTTAATAGAATTGTAGAGTGAAATACGAAAGGGTACAAAGACCCTCTTGACTATTACCAAATATTGAAGCACTGCAGTGTTCTTGTTGAACTCTAGATTACTTTCGACACCTAAGTCGGGTCCTCTCCTCTGACGTGTGTACATTAGGTACATGTGTTTATGTAAGGACTAGGAGAGTATTCTAGTGACGAAAGAGTGGGTCCCGAGATGTAAAAGGTCTAACTCTTTAAACGTTAAAATATTAAGGTGGACCTCCTAAAACAAGTTTAGTAAGAAAAGTCTGTGTCCCGCACTAACTCTTAAAGGTAGGGCAGGAGAGAAGGACGGATCCGAATCCAGGTGTTTCCTTATATAATTCATTTGTCTACGTGTGAATCGGTAGTACTAGACTCCCACAACCCCCCCTCCCCTTCCTTTACCCCTAAGAGCAGTGTAACGTCACATACAGAGGACCAACGGAACGACCCAAAGTGAATAACTTAATCCCGTTTAACCTTGAGAGTATTTGACACTATATTTAGTAATAGAGTTCAATCGTCTACGTCAGTGTGGTCCCATCTCGTGACAATTATTGAGACGACCTAATCCTGACTAACCTTGTTAAACTTTGAACAAAGAGAGTCGAACTAGTCAGAGTAACATTGGTGCCGTTAATAGGGTAAAGTGAAAGTTACCGAGTCGTGTCTGTACAACGAAATATAGGTAGGAAGAATTACTTCGGTCGAGCCCGAAAACAAGAAAACAGTTTCTGGATAGGATACGTTTGTTATTTATTGAGGTGGGGAACCTCATATTCCACCTACGAACGATCCGACTCTAGAGGTTACCCGATCTGCTTATGTTGGATATTCAACCACTAAAGTATCTAAATAAATAACTAAAGTAAGTAAGAATAAACTCGTTGACGATACATAGGTTTTGACTGCACAGTCCGACACCCTGTATCTCTTAACCGCCTTGACGTAATACACCGGGTACATAGTAACGAGAAAGAGGACTACCCTATATGTAGAAGGTCCCGTCCCTTTTGGGAAAGTATTGCTGTTATCGATATTACATAGTCAAGAGATGTTACCCAGTCCTTGATACGATTGGTTAAACATAGGTCCTTCGTGTTCCCTTCCCTACGACGCCTCGACGTTTCCTCAAAGATTCTCTCTTGAGACAGAAGTGTGACTTGACTAAGTTATTTCAGAAGTGACTCCGAAGACGTATACTTATCCTAGAATTTCTTCTTCCTTAAACTATCCACTTCCTACTCTTCCATATGAACCTTGTCTCTCTTCTCGTACTAGGTCTGTATAGAGTGATGAAAACAGCCTTAGGGTCTAGTTTATACTCCACCGTGTCTGTCCCACCTCTTAACGGTTTGTTCTTAGGAAAACTTTTGGCATACTCGGACGTTATCAACAGTTCCTTTATACTCATTTTTAATTTGTATAAAAGTTGTAAATCGCATAGACAATAGGAGGATAATGTACTCCAGGAACTGGAGATGAAAATAACCATGAGTCGAATAACGTTGTTTCTAAAACGAGTCACAAAAGTACTTATGTTTCCTTTTATTTTTAATTAGTAAATTACCCGAAGGACAAGTCAACTTCTCTACTTTGTTTAAAGTCCAACCTTTAAACATACGTTAGAGTTTCTTTTCCCCCAATTATTTTTGATCCGGTCAAATCACCTCGTGAAAAGGAAAGATGAGGAGGGAGGGTTCGAAAGGAACCACTTGAGAATGACTTCCCATAAAGGTGTCTCTGTAGTCCTTCGGCAAGAACAATTACGGGGGAAGGTGTGACTTCGGAGGACTAAGACTAAATTATGTTGACTGGAAATTTCGTTAAAAGGTTGGACGTTGTAAAAACATCCCTATAAAATAAAGTTCTTTATGTGTACAGGACCTATAAGTAGAAGGTTTCTTTTCTTATTTTTTTTAAAAATCTCCGAGCCACTGAGACCCGACTTATTTAATTATATAGGTCCTCCCTTGTATTGTAGTAAAGTATTTCCTTAACACAAGTCCCTACTGCCGTAAGTTCGAAGTTGTAAGTGTTATTAAAAAACAGAAAACTCTTAAGTTATGTTCTATTTCTTTTGGTACTTCCTTCCTTTAACTCCCGTATACACCCCTATATCCTCCACCATATCATATATCATTGTATATTTCATATGATAGATACATTGTAGATAGATATATACAGAATACATGTGATTTATAGAATGTATAGTTGTATATATTCTTTCTATTTAAATTTTAACTCGACCTATCTTACGTACCCAGAGTTTACTATTTTGGAGTCCCGATACACAATTCAACGAAGCCAGTATAGACTGAGAAACGTTGGGACACCTGACATCTGGCGGTCCGAGGAGAAAGGTATCCTAAGAGGTCTGTTCTTATGACCTCACCCGACGGTACCGGAGGAGGTCTCCTAGAAGGTCTAGGTCCCTAACCTTAGGTGAAGAGAATTCAGATTGGACGTAACCGTCTGTCCAAGAAATGGTGGTTGTGGCGGACCCTTCGAATCTATACTATATTTTTCTCTCCGGACACTAAAAGGATAGACAAACGAGAACACTGTGAAATCTCAAGATGAGGTATGAATCACTATTATTCTTTTTTCCTTCACTGAGAGTGCAAGTAATACAAGTTATAATTCCTTTCAGATTTATAGTGTCATGTTACCGTGGAAAGTCAGTCTTCAGAAGTCTGAGGTGCCAAACGAGACAATTACGAACTTGGATACGATCAGTGGGACAAATAAATTTAATATACGACTCGTGTAGTACGTTTTACGGTCCGATCTACTCAATGTTCGACCTTAGCTCTAACGGTCCACTTTATAGTTGTTGGAGTCTATACGTCTACTATGGTGACATTACAGTCTTTCTATTCTTCTTGATTTCTCGGAGAACTACTCCCACTTTCTCCTCTTACTTTTGCGGTCGAATTTTGAGTCATAATTTTTTTGTTCGTTGTTGTTTTTGATTCTAGTACCGTAGGTCAGGGTAGTGAAGTACAGTTTGTCTTCCCTTTTACACCTGCGTAACTGTATAAAGGAGAAGAACCCGAGATTTTAGTGACACCTACCACTGACGACGTTGGTACTTTAACGAAGAACCGTCCTTTCGATAATGTTTAGATCTGTCACATAATTTCTCGTTTCTGTAGTGAAAACGGTTGTTTCCAAGTATATCAGTTCCGATAGCAGAAAGGACATCAGTACATCTCTATACTCTCGACCTGGCATTTCTTCCGTCTCACGACTTCTTAACTACGAAAGTTTTACACCACGACCTCTTCTTACAACTCGGGTTTGTCGTTCCTCGGATTTGTTGACCAGTCAGAGAGAGAAAAAATTTAATATCAATAAATAAAAAATTAACTCGTATTAACGAAATATCGTCAACCAAAGACGGTTTGTAATTGTACCGTTCAGTTAGTCAGAAGTTCTTTTAGTTGGGACTTATAAGTAACCTTCCTGACTACAACTTCGACTTTGAGGTTATGAAACCGGTGGACTATGTTTCTCACCTAAATAACCTTTTCTGGGACTACGACCCTTTCTAACTTCCGTCTTCTTCTCCCGCTGTCTCCTACTCTACCAACTTAACGTAGTGGTCAAGTTACCTGTACCTGAACCCGTCTGACCCTCTACCACTCCCTGTCCCTTCGAACCGCACGACGTCAGGTACTTCAGCACTTCTGAGTCTGTGTGGAAGTGCTGACTTGTTATTGTTACGAAGAACGATGGTGGGACGTAAGGGTATACCAGAGGGACAGTCCCAAACCCTTCACTGTCTTTCGGAATTAAGAAATTGTGGAAGATTCCTTTGGGAGAAATCGAGAGACTGAAAGTTCTTAAAGAAAGACCATTACCCAATCTAGTAGTAGGAGTAGTATAGTAGTTGTCCCTACTAGTGCACATTTTACGGACAGTACCCGGTCTGAGATTCGATACGCGAAAGATACTTGAACACATAAATTAGGTATGTCATAGGGATCCTTCTATGTTTTACCTCAAAGTCATTTACAACTTGATTCCTGAAACCGGTGGAGTACGCTTCTCAACTGAGTAATCTTTTCTGAGACTACGACCCTCCCTAACCCCCGTCCTCCTCTTCCCCCGCTGTCTCCTACTCTACCGACCTACCGTAGTGACTGAGCTACCTGCACTTAGACTCACTTGAGGCCCTCAACCACTGCCTGTCCCTCCGGACCGCACGACGCTAAGTACCCCAGCGTTTCTCAGTCTGTCCTGACTCGCTGATTTGACTTGACTTCCTTATAGTCTCCACGTACGATTCAAAGAAGTCAGTACGGGTTGAGAAACGTTGCCATCGGGCAGTCCAAGGAAACAGGTACCCTAAGAGGTCCGTTCTGATGACCTTACGCAACGGTAAGGGAAGAGGTTTCCTTATAGTCATACTGGGGATAAAATGTTTCTTCCTTTATTTGGTTCTAAACGTGTATCTCTGTGTCTACAAGAATAAAGTTTTAAGGAAGTGGAAAGAATGTACAAGGGGTACTGATGACTCTCGTGTCTAATATCGAGAGTGTTTAAGACTAATAAGTCAGTTCCTTGTCTCTCCAATCTACCTAAAAAGGTTCCGGTGTCATAGTACTGTCACTTGGGTCCAGACGATCCCAACTGAGACAGATACTTCGACGCACTTGACTCGCCCTCTGAATTGAAGGGACTTAGAGGAGAAAAAAAAAGGAAGGAACAGACGTTTGGACTCCAATGATACGGATGGACCGTTTTAGTAAAACTTCTGACTCACCGAAACAGTAACGATAGTACTAATATATAAATAATTGGGTATAAAATCTCATCTAATTCGCAAGGATCTGTCGTATAATTTTTCGTCTCTGTGAAACAGTTGTTTGTAGGCAGATCAATTCCGATACCAAAAAGGTCACCAGTACATACCTACACTCTCAACCTGATATTTCTTTCGACTCGTGCTTCTTAACTACGAAAACTTGACACGACAACCTCTTCTGAGAACTCTCAGGGAACCTGACGTTCCTCTAGGTTGGTCAGGTAGGATTTCCTCTAGTCAGGACCCACAAGTAACCTTCCTGACTACAACTTCGACTTTGAGGTCATGAAACCGTTGGAGTACGCTTCTCAACTGAGTAACCTTTTCTGGGACTACGACCCTTTCTAACCCCGTCCTCTTCTTCCCCTGCTGTCTCCTACTCTACCAGCCTACCGTAGAGACTGAGTTACCTGTACTCAAATCCATTTGAGGCCCTCAACCGCTACCTGTCCCTCCGTACCACACGACGTCAAGTACCCCAGTGTTTCTCAGTCTGTACTGACTCGCTGACTTGACTTGACTTGACTACACAATTTGTGAAAAACTCGTAATAGATTAAATTAGAATCATCGTTGAACATCACATTTTTGCGGTACGATACCTTACTAGTGTGGTTTTACCCAAGTTAAAGACCGAGATGACGAAAGACCGAACTATAGAAACTCGTTGATGAAGTAGAGAGATTCCGAGTTTACTATATAATTTTTTAATTCTCATAAATAAGTTATACAAATAGATAAATAGACGTGGGCCAGTACCGACACCGTACACCCTAGATCAAGGGACTGGTTCCTAATTTGGAACCGGGGGATGAAACCCTCTTGTCTTAGAATCGACGACCTGGTGGTCCCTTCAGGGAGTTATACTCAACACATTGAGTTTATTCTTTAATATTCCGTAATTGAGTATCATTCATAGGTTTTAGAACCTAACGAAATTCTATTTGCCAAAACATAAAATAGGAAAACCTGACGTTCCCGATATCCCGAAACCAAGATTAGAAATGTTTCAGATTCAAATCCGATTGAAGTAAATTATTCCAAAGATTAAAGATAGATTACGGAAAAGTCTTATATAACTAGGTGAGTATATTCAAAGTGGGAGAATAAACGACCGAACTGTCTGCTCAGTCGTCACCCTCGGTGGCCACGGAAAGACCTCTACTTAGACAATAAGAGTAAAACCGAGGGAACGAACTACACACACACACTCGCACACACACGTACTCGGGTGTCAAAGGATTAGTCGTAATTTAGATCTAAACCGGAATTTCGGGACCACCGAAATATTTTCTTTCAACTCTATTATATAAAAGATCCCTCATCGTATAAAATTCCTCGTGACTTTTTTAAAATTCCCATGAGTAAAAAAGACCACAGATAAGATCACTATCGATGAATTAGTATACAGAATAGTGAAAATGATCTGAACCAAATAAGTATAAAGGATAAAGAAACTCCAGTTAATATTACTAAATGTCTAAGCGTCCTTTATTAGGAAAACTAGGTCCGAATGTTTTAAACATAAACACAATGGTGAAAGGATAAAATTATAAAACTTATATTAAACTAGGGAGTCAAATAAGAATAAATCCGATTGTTCTTCCGAAGGTTAACGGAAAAGTTACTTGGTTAAATGTACGAGTATATAGAAAAATTTTTTTTATTAAAACGTAAGATACAGTAATTATAGTCCAAAATAGAAATGATTAAAGGATATACTTCAAAGACACTAGAATCGAAATGAAGAAAAAAAGGAGGAATTAAGGAGATCTATTCTTGACAGGAAGAAAAAAAAAAAGTGACAGAAGAGATTAACACGCCAGTAAACACTAAACCCGAAAGGGACGATACGAAACATACTGAAAGATGTACCAAACATCAGACGGAAAACTAAAGGAGAAACTAGGTTTCTAATATGTTTAAATTGAATGAATCACAAGTTCACCGATTCTATAAAATCAGTTTAAAATTATTAAATGAAGATAACATCAATCTAATAATTCTCTCTTTCACCGGACATTATTGATACGACGATATGAGGAAAAGAAGTTTGAACTTATTTAAGACCGAGAAAATTTTAGGGAAACGTGGAATGAAAGACCCAACCCATAACACACACACACACACACACACACACACACACACACAAACAAACACACACACCATACACAAACAGATACACACACACACACACACACACACACCATACACAAACAGAGACACACACACACACACACACACACACCATACACAAACAGATTAACGGAGGGGACCTCACACTTAGGGAACTCTCATCCCTATCACAAAATAGGATAAAGACAGGGGTCTCGGATCGTCTCAACCCGTGTAACGACCACAAGTTCATAAGTAGACTAAACTTAAATTAACCTGTGTTACTTATATGGAGAATTTGTTCCTACCGAGAGTCGGGGGTCACGTCCGTCATCAACACACTCCCACCTTGGGGGAATCCACTTTAACTGAGACTCGAGACTTAGAGTGGTGTAGGGATAGATGTCGGGGAGGAACGGGATGTGGAGGGGCAGGGGGTTGAGGAGTAGGGGTCGGGTTTATTCTATCGAAAGTTAGGGACGACGGTTTACGGGTTCCTTCCGTCCCCGTCTAAGTTTTTACGACCCTTTACATCGGTAAGTCACAACTTGTTTATCACATTGTCTCCGGAGACAGTGTCGCGTAGTGGAGGACAAGGACCCTCTGAAGGCGGCGCGAGTGGGGGGAGAGGAAGGAGAGGCGAGTGAGGGAGATTAATGTGCACCGCACCGCAAGAGAGGTAGTGTGTTACTCTCTCCAGGAGTAAAACCGTCCTTTTACCTCTTCTAACCGATCCCTTATTTAGGACGGTATTCGTCGCAAAGGAGGAGTCTGTCTCTTAAACCTGGTCTAGTGGACATACTCGTTAGCCAAATACACCTGACTTTCCGGTGAAGTACGGATTTGTTCGGAAGACTGACTGTCTTTAATTTTACGGAGAGAATAAAAGAGTGAGAACAGTAATTTCACGGTTCAGAACTTCTTAGTGTAAGGGGTAGAAGTAGCTCGACTAAGTAGGGATGAAAAGGTCGGTTTAGAAGGAAATGTAAAAGGGTTTTTCTCTCGGCCGAAGACTGAAGACATAAATATCGGATAAATGTGGGGATCAAATACGACAAAACAGGGGATCCTACGTTTGCGTTCATATTATTATCGTAGTTATTATTGTCGGCGAACACAAAACATGAATGACACACGGTCCTTGGTACGGTTCACTAAAATACGTAAATAGAGTACATTACGAATGTCACTAGAATACTTCCTATAACATAATAAAAGGGGTAGACAATCTATTCATCTCAAATTTCTCCAATTTATATTTCATTGTACTTTTATTGTGACATACGGATCCTCCGTCCTAAAGTCGTCATACTAAATATGAGAAACACGACCGTTACATCCTTACATCAATGGTCCGACAGAGAGGTGGGGACGAACGTACCTAGGGAGACAGTTGTGACCACTTTCGGGTCCAGTCTCCACTAGAAGGGATGTTTGAGACGAGTCTAGGAGTTCCTTCAGAAAGAAAAGGACCGATCCGTGGTTCCGGAGGAGGGGACGGAAGGGAAACAAACAAGGGAGAAAACCAGTTATGTCGACTCCGGTAGGGCGGGGCCCCCTCTTTCCGTAAGAAGTACCCTGATCGTGACGAGACAAAGTACCTCACTGTAAAGTAGTTCGTCGAGTAATAAGGAGACAAGGACCTACACTTGTGAAGTTACTACTAGACGGAACACAAGTCCATTCTCCTTCCGATCTATTTAGTTGCAAGTGTAAGTTTAATGGAAAGTGGATCAAATCTTTCGATTGACCATATATCTAGGGTGAAAAAGAATGAGGAACTTCATACATAATAAAAGGGAGGGTACTACGAGTCACTGTCAGTGACAAGAACTTTGTTGCTTCCGAATTACTGTGACTGTCGAAACCCTGAAAAAACTTATAACGTAATTTAAGAAGAAGTAATAAGATATATAAATAATCAGTAGTTTACAAATGACTCGTGGATAAAACAAGGTTCGTGACGGGGTCCATAACCTCAGAGTCGTTATTTGTTAAATCTGTTCCAGGGTAAGTTTTCTAGAATTACAGGGAGGTTAATTTTTATTTATTTAAATTTATTTATAAGAAGATTTATTAAAATAAAAAAATTTTTTTCTCGAATGACAGTTCAATGTAGAGGTCGGGGTAACCGTCCTTTTTTTTTTTTCGCGTTGTCTAATATATTATATCAGCCCGTAACAATTCTTATTATCGTAAGTAAATCGGATAATAAAAAATTATGACACGAAAGGATTCCACTTTAATCACATCCCTGAAGGGGCCACCAGGTCACCGATTCTGAGGTACGAAGGCTACGTCCCCCGGACACAAGTTAGGGACCAGTCCTTGATCTAGGGAGTGCGTCGTTGGTTCTCGAACGAAAACGACGTTGATTCCCAGGGTGTACGGAGTTACTTCCAGCTTCTAGGGTGTACGAAGTCCATTCTGGGACGTGTCGGTTAACTCACTTATTTATTTATTTGTTTTGTTGTGTTGTACCATTTAGTTCACATGAGGTCATATTATATTTCAGTTATTTTTATTTGGACAGATACTCTAGTTAGGGTAGTTACAGAGGTCAAATGTCTAACGCGACACGACACGAATCAGTACGTCACTGAAACGCTGGGGTACCCGACGTCGAACGGTCCGAGGAGATGAAGAACTCTATTTAGGACAACAATAGGAATAGAACATCCACTCTTTTGACTTCGAGACTCTCTGATCCTTTGTACAGGTCCAAAAGTCTCCACCTTTTACCACTTCGACCCAAAACTTGAGTATACTCCGATGGGTCCAAGATATGGTGAGGGTTAGGATCTCGTCGTGACTCAAGAGTTTCCTGGACTGTGAGACAAATGTGGCACTACTGTTTGGTAAGTGGGATATCACGGTCGAGAAGGGAATTGTCTTTGGACGAGTCTGACGGAAGGTAAGACTGTGATTTGCCCCTCTATACATAATCCTTGTCAATAAGAGTTGAACCCACTGAACAACGGAAACCCACTGTAAACTGTTACAACCCTCTGTAAACAAATATCAGTGGTGGTCTCCACCCCCACCCACAGTGACAGTAGATCTTCCATCTTCAGTCATTACGATGGTTTCAGGATGTTGCGTGTCCTGTCAGAAGGGTGTTATTTCTTAAATATACAGTTACAGTAACGACAACTCTTTGGGACCATATCTCTTTTTTCTTGTCGTTGGATGTCTTTCATGAGTATCAAATTGGTGCATGTGTTTGGACCGTTGTGAATGACCATAGACGTTAAGATTGGAACTAAGAGTTGGGTTTATACATTGAAAAATTCGAGTACGTCGTCTTTGCTGATCCGTGAAATGTACGTCCTTTTTCTTCATTATGCTTCAACTAAGACGGCATTTCATACCATTGATTCTAGAGTTCTAGATCACAATTTGTCAGGGTCTAACTTTTGGTCCAAGGTCGGAAGGTTCAACATGTCGGAAGAAAGTTCCTATGTAGAAGAGATTGGGAGTGACCGAAGTGGACTCCTAACTGTTTTTACTTTTCAAAAGAGAAAATATATAATAATACCTCAACTTTATTTTATCACGTATATTCCACGAATCGTCTCGAACCGTAAACCAGTAGAGAGGTACCCCAACGTTTCTGAACCTGTACTGACTCGTTGATTCTGTGTGTGTGTGTGTGTGTGTGTGCGTGTGTGTGTGTGTGTGATTCGTCGTCAATAGTTTTTGTTTCACCCAGATCTTCCGGTTTCGAGAAAAAGTTCAAGTGTATCAAGAATTCATGGTACTAAGGTGTATGTTGTGATTCTGGACAAATCACTCAGACTCACATTATGGGAGTACAAGTAGAAGGTACCACCTAAAAACGTAAGGGAAGAAGGTCCTGGAAATATAGACCCGACATTGAATCCCGTGTCTGAACGGAACGATAAAGGTGATGTGTCGACCTACCAAGAAGAGTAAACCGATCTGAGCCGGTCAGAAAGGGCCCCGTAACGTCAACCTTACTACCGACGGAAAGTAAACATTTAAACCGGAAGGACCAAGAACTCGGTCGGACTCAGTCCGTCTACCGAATGATCGGAGTCCAGGTGGTATCACTCATGACCCTTGACTTAGGACTTCGGAATTTGTAGGTGGACCATAGACCGTGAATCCTGTGGGAGGGGTTTGGACACACGTGTTATACAAAAGACTAAAAGGGGCCGACAGAGTTAAGATAAACATACACACCTTACAAGACGGAGTCAGAGGGATAGACCGTAAGATTAAGTTACTACGAGATTTAACGATAAAAGACGGAGTCAGGTAAGTCAATAATAGGGTTGTAAGACGATGGGTGACCATCTCCCAATTCTAAAGACGAAGGGTCGAGGGCTCATAGGAAAACATCCAGTTAACTAGGGAGATTTTATCTCTAGGATGGAGAGTAGAGAGGTCTCGTGGACGAATTTCTAGAGACATACGATGGAGTAGGTGACTTAATAAGAATAATATAAAAGGATGTTCTTAAATTAGTTGGGACTTATAATTGACCTTCCTGACTACCACTTCGACTTCAAGGTTATGAAACCTGGGGACTACGTTTCTCGACTGAGTAACCTTTTCTAAGACTAGGACCCTTTCTGACTTCCGTCCTCTTCTCCTTCTGTCTCGTACCCTACCAACCTACTATAGTAGTTGAGTCACCTATACTCAAACTCGTTTATGGTCCTTTACCACTTCCTGTTCCTTCGGACTGTACGACGTCAGGTACCCAACGTTTCTTGACCTGTGTTGACTCGTTGACTTGTTGTCGTTGTTCTTAAATTTCAAATGTCACACAGTTCATGAAACACTTCATGAAATGTCAGTAAGTCTGAAGATTAGACATCCCGTCAAGACTCTGTGTAATGGAGTAATTTGTCTTCTTTGTATATTCATTGATTCCAGTGTACCAAACATTCTCCGTTTTAATCCTAGACTGTATCAGGACAAAGAAAAGACTTTGGTATGAATAGTGTAACTTCGATTCTCTACGATAGAACCCGATGCTTCGAAGACCAAGGTCTAAACGACTACCCTAGACGAAGTTATTAGTCGAATTACATGGGTCAGGGAGAAGTTTATACCGGGAAGAGTGAAGAGAGGAGACGGTCAGAGACTACGTAGTTAAATCTGTAGGAAAGTCTCTGGTTAATTGATGTGGTGTGAGGTTTACATTTACGTGATTCAAGAGATGTGTGAGGAAAGAGGTAATTGACGTGTTAAAAGGTAGATAGGAAAGACACTGACATTAGACCTGAAGAGACTAAATATAACCGGGTAATGTTGGTACTGGATCCCGACCTTCTGACACATTAGTAGTAGGATTAGTGACCGCCGTTGTCGTAGTAGTGACAGCAATGGTGGTGGTGATGGTAGTGGTAGTAGCGGTAGTAGAAACAGTGAAAGTAGTAGTAGCAGTAGCGAACCGAAGATATTACCTCTTCTTTAATTTACTGATTACTACTGGTCGAGTGTTTCAAGACAAACCAACTTTTACATTCCGTACCTGTATACTTTCCTATTCATTCTTATTCTTGTTCTGGCGATTCAGGCGGTTATACATAGTGTGTACGAACCCTTTCACAATTCAACCCCGACACCGCCCTCTTTTTAGTCCTCCCTGACACTCACTTTCCTTCTCTACCATTTATACCCACCCCAACCGGATCTACAGGATACACTAAATTTTATTGTACTTCTCCTGTGTCGTTCTCCGTGTCAACACACTTATTTATAATCTCCCTTACCCTAAGTATTCTAAACGTCAGAAACCGTTCTGTCAGTAAAGTCAATTTCGGTCTATAGAGAATACCTAATTGTTACTCCTTGTCACACCCTTCAAACCCCCGACTCTCTTCCTATTCGGAACCCGACCTCCAAGAGAGGGATCAGGACTCGCTTGTATACTGAATCTCATTCATCACGTGTGCTAATTTACTTTTTCCACCAGTTGTTACTCGTTTTCGTAGAAACACATTACGAACCAGAACGATTTGTAAAATTATAAATAGTAAAGTAGACTATTACACTCGTTAGTGGAATATTATTTATTACAACTGAAGGAACACTCGATCCATAGTAAAATTCTCACTTTTTTACTCTTTAGTCTTTATAATTACATAAATGAATCCCAATAGGTAGATCCTTCCTTTTCTCGTCTTGAACTTAGACCCAGACGACCGAAGTCAATCCTCATGAGTTCTTTGGTTATAATGTAAAGTCCCATTCTACACTCTTTCCGTTTCAGTTTTAACTAAAGTTCTTTTAGTCTGTCACCAGAAAGGATTGACTTTTCATACACCCTTCTACATATACCTTGTGGACCCGAAACTTTATGATTTTAGTGTTTCGCGTCCCGAAGGACAACTGAACTAACGGGGTCGGAGGGAGTGGGTAAAACTGTTCTAATCAATATTATTGGAGATAGTGGTCCTGATAAATTTTTTAGTCCTTTTATAGATATAATGTCAAACAATAATTTTTTGTTTTATGTATACCGAGACGAAATTTTGTTTACTAACGACAGAACCCTTATAAAACTAACCTAGTTTAAGAAATCACAGAGGAGGTACTAATGAAAAAAGAGGGGGACATTTTACCTTTGTTTTTCCTTCTTTCGAGTCGGGTACATAAAGTTATTGTTTCATCGGTGTATCTAAGGGCACCACGACCATTCGTCGTCTCTTCGTTAGTCTTCCTTCCCCTTTTCAAGTCGTCCTTGATCAGACTTTTTATCGTCTATGTCAAACTGTTTGCGGTCAGACGATGGTGGGACGGTACTCACCGGTAAAGGGGAGTCTCACTGTGAAAAGTTAATACTCTACCATCGACTCTCGTAAGACCCGCATAGACGTCGACCGACGATAAAGGAACGGGTTATAAAATGTGTATGGCTCTTTTACTTGGGAACAAAGATATCGGTAAGAAAGGGTTTATCATTATTACTTTCCCGCCCTCTCCTATATACGTACACATGGACATCGTATTAGCCTCACATACTACATGACTTCACCACCAGTCACTTCGAAAAGTTCCCCTTTTTGGGGACTAGACTAAAACCCCCCCGACTATTACAATTGTAATTCTTCTTTACTTTTTGTGAAGTCTCCCTCCTTTTACTTACAGGAAATGAACTTTCAAAGTTCTTCGTGACGTGGTAGTCCTTGTGATTTATTCGTTAAATCACACTGATCCAGTCTCACGCGTTCATCCCCTATTTCTTGTCTCAGCCCTCTCTTTTTACATCTCTATTCCTCTAATATAGCTAGTGTCTATAACTATTTCCGATACGTTTTTTGTTCGTTAAATCACGAAGTCAAGTCAAGTCAAGTCAAGTCAGAGAGTCAGCATAGGCTGACAAACGCTGGGGTACTTAGCGTCGTGCGGTCCGGAGGGACAGGCAGTGGTTGAGGGTCTCAAAGAGTACAGGTAGCTCAGGCACTACGGTAGGTCGGTAGAGTAGGGGTCAGCGGGGGAAGAGGACGGGGGTTAGGGAGGGTCGCAGTCTCAGAAAAGGTTACTCAGTTGAGAAGTGTACTCCACTGGTTTCATGACCTCACAGTCGAAATCGTAGTAAGGAAGGTTTCTTGTGGGTCCCGACTAGAGGAAGTCTTACCTAACCAACCTAGAGGAACGTCAGGTTCCCTGAGAGTTCTCAGAAGAGGTTGTGGTGTCAAGTTTGCGTAGTTAAGAAACCACGAGTCGGAAGAAGTGTCAGGTTGAGAGTGTAGGTATGTACTGGTGTCCTTTTTGGTATCGGAACTGATCTACCTGGAAACAACCGTTTCATTACAGAGACGAAAACTTATA
>SJYO01029777.1:496077-622926 GCA_006410555.1 Capra ibex | reverse complement strand
TTCGCAGAAAATTAAAGTACCGACGTCAGTGGTAGACGTCACTAAAACCTCGGGGGGCTTTATTTCAGACTGTGACAAAGGTGACAAAGGGGTGGATAAAGGGTACTTCACTACCCTAGCCTACGATACTAGAAGCAAAAGACTTACAACTCGAAATTCGGTTGCAAAAGTAAGAGGAGAAAATGAAAGTAGTTCTCCGAAAAATCAAGGAGAAGTGAAAGACGGTATTCCCACCACAGTAGACGTATAGACTCCAATAACTATAAAGAGGGCCGTTAGAACTAAGGTCGAACACAAAGAAGGTCAGGTCGAAAAGAGTACTCCATGAATCTGGTTAGTAAACGAAGATGATTCACTTATATGTGATTTAACTTAAAACAATTGAGACATTTAGAATATGGTCTGAGTAAGATTTTTAAGACAATACTTATACCCATAAATCCCGAAGGGTCCATCGCGATCACCATTTCTTGGGCGGACGGTTACGTCCTCTACTTTTCACTATGCCCAAGCTACGGACCTAGTCCTTCTAGGGGACCTCCTCCCGTACCGTTGGGTGAGGTCATAAGAACGGACCTCTTAGGCTACCTGTCTCCTCGGACCGTCCGACGTCAGATATCCCAGTGTTTCTCAGTCTGTGTTGACTTCGTTGAATTGTGTGTGTGTACCCTTGAATTCTATACAAGGGACTGAAGTTCTTCAAATAGTAGATGAATCCCTTTCGTTTTCCCCCCCGCTTTACACGTAGGTATTTTATCTCTTGGACTTAATTACAGTTTTTTAGATTGTCACAATCCCCATTTTATACGAACGACATCCTATGACCTCCTATCCACCGCCCCCCCACCAAATCAGTGAGTCAGCACAGATTGAGAACTCTGGGGTATCTGACATCGGGTGGTCGAAGGAGACATGTACCCTAAAGGGTCCATTCTTATGAGCTCACCCAACGGTAAAGGAAGAGGTCCCCTAGAAGGTCTGGGGCCCTAGTTTAGACGTAGAGGACAGGACTAAGAAGTGGTGACTCGGAGGTCCCTTCGGGGTAACCTCCTCTCCGTCTGGGGATTATCTGACTCAGACTACATACTGTAGAATTTTTTGCACCTCCGGTTCTTATTCGCTGTCAGTCTCTTCCCAAATCTCGGTACCCCCACTGTTCCTCACTACTGTACCCAGGTCACATTCATTGGTTTACTTTCTGTGTAAACTCTCTAAACGGATCAGTCAAACACCCACTAAGAAACTCACCCTTATGACTCATATTTCATTTTTTCTTTCGTAAATGAAACCTTCTTTTAGGAAGTTAGACTCAAAGAATAGACAGTGAATACCTATTACCTTTATTTAGTAGAAGGAAAGGAACCTTGTCTAAGGATAGCGAAATAGACTGATCGTTGGGAGAGGAAGACCATCCCGAAAAAGAAGAGAAAAAGTTTGACATACAGACGTGTCTTGGACAATGTGAGAATTTTCGAAGTAAGTTGGAAAGGTGATAACCGGTATAACTAACCATTCTCTCTACTCATGGACTAGGTTTGACCCGATTGGTCTCAGGAGAGGTCTCTTAAATATAAGTTTAACGTAATTCTTTCCTGTCAACCAGAAGGAAAACACTACACTTAACGTTCTATATTTTACTCTTTCGACAGTCGTGGACACAAAAATGTTATAACTTCATCGACAAGGCGTTACGGTCTTTCGTCTATGTGTCGTTTTTCGTCTTTGTTCTTCATATCTCTCTCTCAGGTCCACCGTCCCTTCAGTTCAACACGACTAAGACTTTGAATTTAAATATATAAAGAAAGAACACCGAATACACAGGTATGAAAAGAAACCTAGACTCCCTAGGAAGGTCATTTAGGAGGTAAGATGGTTTCAATCGTGTTCGACTTGAGGACAGAGAGCGTTGGTTTTCTTAAGGTTAATTACATCAAAGGTTTCGTTGAAGGATCCTTCTGAATCGTACAAGAAGGACTCCTCTTTATCGTTAGGGAGTAGATTTATCCGAAAATTTTTGACTTACTCGCATGTACTCTCGTAGAACGATTTATGTTCATTCAACAACGACAACACTAATAATAACCTTCTCTCCTCCTCTATCGAACCGGAGTGATCTCCTACCAAAATGACCATTTCTTCTTCTAGTTTCTCAATCTCCGCTCCAATTCAATTGATGGTTTACGACAAAACGACCTCCTGGGTCCTTGAACTTAATCCAAAAATTTGATTGTTCCAGAAAAGTATTATTAGGGTTTCATATCTATAAACGCACACATACGTATGCGTATTCACACATATCTTTCACCCTTCAACTAGTTGTTACATTAACGGAGTTATTAATCATTAGGAGGTACGTCTTGAGAAAACTTTTGTCGTTATCGTATAGTGAATAGAAGTTCAAGTTTATAACGAAGGGAGAGAGGTTCATTTGTAAAAAAGGTGGTGACCTTTAGTGGGTTTCTCATCTTGTTCAATGCTACACACTCAAATTGCTGTACCTTTTATCATTGACTTGTCGTTTATGAGCCTAGAACCTGGGTCTTTCCGTTTTCTCTCGTCGGGTGAAACCCTGGGTGTCACTAGGGTGGGTGATCATTCAGGTCGAAGTACTAGGTCTCAGGTCCTAAATAGGGGTATTCCAATGAGGAGAAAGGATATTTCTCCCCCTTTCCTGCCTGAGAGACCAGGTCAGTGACATCACAGGAGGACGACTCGAAGGAGTGGGTCAAAGGTAGGAGAGGTTCGACCGGTATGTAGACAAATGAGAATTCAGGGTCAAAGGAGGAAAATACGGTATTCTTATTATAGACGATCGGGAGGATTAGAATCTTTTAACTCTATTTATAAGTGAATAATTCCTCTATTTAGTAAATCGTGTATCATCCATGAATCATTTATATTTAAATAGAAGATGTATCGTACTGTGATTCTCTACCAAATTAAGAATGATTTTATTCGTAGAAATAACAAAAATAAGGTAAAGTCCAGTGGTTTTTAGACGGCAAATACCTCAGCGTGTCTCAGCCTGTGCTGACTGTGCTGAATCATCGTCGTCGTCGTCGTCGTCCAGTGGTTTTTATCTCAAACCATATTCCGAAAATCAAAGGGGAGATCATAAGGTAACTAGATATTATAAACGTTGTTATTCGTGGTTTATTGGGGTATAGAAACAGTTCAAGTCACGAGACCTGACTCAGTCCCTTATAACACATTGGTTGTCTGAATCAAGTCGGATATTAATACTAATAATAATCGACATTATTATCTAGTATTATCGTAGACGATTGTCGTTGTTGTTCTGAGAAGGATTCGGAGTAATTAGACCTGGAGTGATTAAACGTTACACATGAATAAACTGTTGATAATCTTGTTTCAAGAAGGGTTACACTAGACTCTCATTAAAAATTACGTTAAACCTTTTATAAACCATTTTCGGACTCACAGAGTGTGACTCGGTCCGACACTATGTCTCTAATTTCTGTGAAGTCAGATGTGTAAGTCCGAATGACCCTAAATTTAGGAGATTGAGAATACAAGTGTAGGTACACTGGAACCGATTTAAAGTCTAAAAAAATTAAATATTTTCCTTATATTATTACTCAACAATTTTTACTACGAAAATTTCACACATTAAGTTCGTACATTGATCGTAAATTACATAGTATCAATAATAAAAATAATAAGAACAGTTACTACTACTACTGTTTATTCAGTCCTGCCATATAAATTACGTCTATGTCTACCTTTATTAACGTCTGAGTATCTCATTTTACATTTGACGGCATCATCTTTATAAATGTATCACAACATCCTAGTATTTACTCAAAGGTTAATTAAAATAGACTTTCTCCGTCCTCTCCTAAACGATAGACGAGTCTCAGAACCTCTTCCTCAAAGAAAGATCCCCAAACTCCTCTGTTTCACTAATTTCAGTATTATTTCTTGTGAGTAATAAGAACTTTTATATTGTTAGACCACAGTAATTCTGTTCCTAATAGTATTTATATTTTAAGATTTTTATCCATTTTCCTTCTCACATACCTTATGTAATTGTTTTATTTATAGGAAAAGGAGGGTCACAGTTTCGTAAATTCTACGAAAAATTTTGGGATTATCTTAGTAAATTTTTACGACACTTGACACTATTAGTATGTAGAACAGATAAATGATTTTAAATGAAATAAGGGACCTTCGTGACGAACCTTACTTAGATACGATAACAGAGGTACACTTTATTTTGTTTATATAAATAAACTTTTCTGAGTAGTCAGATCTACAGTATAACGAAAAGAATTTTTTATACTCTGATCCCTATTTAACAGTGGTACAATTGACTTTTTCTTTTCTCGTGGGGAACATCGAGGACGAAACAAAGACATGATAAAATTGTACGAATTGTGAAAGAAGTTCCATATTAACTGTTTATTTTAACATTCCATAAATTTCACATGTTGTACTACTAAACTATATGTAACATTTTTCTAACATTTTTCTAAAGGGGGGTAGTTCAATTCATCGTGTAGCCAGTGGAGTGTATTAATGAAGAAAGAGAGAAAAAACTCCGTCCCTACTCTCGTAAATTCAAGATGAGAGAATCGTTTAAAGTCAATGTTAAGTCATAATCGTTGATGTCCGTCGTATAATATGTAATCTGTGAGTCCGAAATAAGTGGAATGTTTACTTTTAAATCTACAAAATAAAGAAATCTCATTAAAAGAGGATAATCACACCCAATCACTCTAGACGGATAACTATAGTAATGTCCTGTTCGATACTTAATGGAACTTATTCAATAAATTGAGGAAAATATACTAAAGAAAGGGAAAAAACAGTCAATTCATTATAATAAGTAAAAAATAAAAATAAATAAAAAATAATCTCACATTAACGAAATATGGCGACACGAAAGACGACATGTTCTTTCACTCAGTCGATATATATATGTATATAGGGAAGGGACAACTCGGAGAGGGGGGTGGTGGAGAGGTAGGGTGGGATACACTAAAGAAACTCTCTTTTAAGAAGTAGTTTTAGGAAGAATCTAGGGATCCCTAATTATATACTAACCACCAAGGACTTGCAGTAAACTTTATTTACTTTCATCGAGTATATTTACACCCTATAATAATACAACTTTTTGTAGTAGTTCTACCGGAGAAAGGATCTTTTAATTTTTTTATATATGGGATGTTTATTGGTATTTCTTATTTCTTTATAATCCGCCCAAGGTCGTAAAGGACAGTCGCATTTTAGACACATATACTCCATCATTGACCTGTAAAGGAAAGTGTTACGGAAGTTCTTACTGAGTCAAGGTTTCCGTGTGTTCCCAAGATACCGGACGTCAAGGTTTCTTCTAACTTCTTAATAGAGACTTGACGATGATTATACACATAAAAAAACTTTCAGAGCGTCAACACAGGTCGAGAAACGTTGAGGTACCTGATATGTCAAGTACATTTAGAGGTCCGGTCTTATGACCTCACCCATCGACAGGGGAAGAGGTCTCCTTGCAGGGTTGGGTCCCTAACTTTGGTCCAGAGGGAGTGACGTCCGTCTAAGGAATGGTCGACTCGGTGTTCCCTTCGGGTTCTTATGACCTCACCCATCGGATAGGGAAGAGGTCACCAAGAAGGACTGGGTCCTTAGTTTGGTCCCAGAGGACGCAACGTCCGTCTAAGAAATGGTTGACTCGGTAGTCCTTCCATATCAGTTTTAGTTGATAAATTATGAGAGACTAAGGTATCTCAGTACCATAATTATTGACAGAGTTTGTACCCTTGAGTTTCAATTTCAGTTCGGAGAAAGTTCTAACATAAGTTTCTTTTGTGGTTTTTGTTGTGTTTTGTTACGGTGCGAGTGTGGAACTTACTCTTTTGTGATTTACCCTTTATAATACTCCTTTTCGTGGTAATGACTCATAGACGATACAAGGTTCTTGATTGTATATGGTAGTGTTATAGTACTATTCGGATCCTCTTTCGTGGTAATACGGCTAGAGTTTCTACTGTTTTCCCTCCACTTCTCCCCAGTTCATTAAACAAATCAGAATGTGTGTCATTGACTGTTTCGATTACAAATGTAGTGGTAAAAGAATGAAGTTTTCAGACAAAAGAAAGAAAGAAAAAAAAAAAAAAAAAGAGTTTGTCGAAATGGTTTCTTAAGAACAACATTGAATTTTAAATGTACTTTCCTCAACGACCTATTTTATTTAAAACTTTCGACACAAGTAAGGTCAACACGCCCACACTTTCAACGAGTCAACATAGTCTGAGAAACACTGGGGCACCCACCATCGGACGGTCCGAGGAGACAGGCACCTTAAGAGGTCCGTTCTGATGGCCTCACTCATCGATCAGAGAAGGGGCCCTCAGAAGGGTTGGTTCCCTGACTTGGGTCCAGACGATGTACGTCCGTCTAAGAAATGATAGACTCGATACTCCCCTCGGGAGTAAGGTCAATGTGTCTGAATTAACACTATTAGACGTAACTAAGGTTCTACCCTATATCTTATACATTGTAGTATAAAAAGTTGTCACGGGAGAAAGAATAAAAAAATTTAGGAATATCTCTAACTTTGGTAGATGCAAGTAAATAAGAACGTAGGTTTTTATAAACGATTTATTTACCGATAATGTACTATATGTACGTTCCGATTTTTACACCCATTCTTAGTATTATATTCGTGAACGACAACAAGTCAACGAGTCAACACAGGTTGTGAAACACTGGGGTACCTGACGTCGTGTGGTCCGAAGGGACAGGAAGTGGTAGAGGATCTCAAACGAGTGTGAGTACAGGTAACTCACACACTACGGTAGGTTAGTTGAGTAGGAGACAGGTGGGGAGAGGAGGACGGATATAGTAAGGGTCGTAGTCTCCGAAAAGATTACTCAGTCGAGAAGTGTAGTCCACCGGTTTCATAACCTTGAAGTAGAAGTCGGACTCGGGAAGGTTACTGATAAGTCTCAAATAAAGGAAATCCTAACTGACTAAACTGAGGGAACGTCAGGTTCCCTGAGAGTTCTCAGAAGAGGTTGTGATGTCAAGTTTTCGTAGTTAAGAAGTGGTCAGTCGGAAGAAATACCAGGTTGAGAGTGTAGGTATGTACTGATGACTTTTTTTTTTTTCGAAACTGATCTATCTGGAAACATCCATTTGTTACAGAGACGAAAAATTATACGACAGATCCAACCAGTATCGAAAAGAAGGTTCCTCGTTCGTAGAAAGTGAAAGTACAGACCTCTGTGGTAGACACTAAAACCTCGGGTTCTTCTATTTCAGAGAGTAACAAAGGTACCAAAGGGGTAGATAAACGATAATTCACTACCCTGATCTACGGCACTAGAATCAAAAGGCTTACAACTCAACATTCGGTCGAAAAAGTGAGAGGAGAAAGTGGAGGTAGTTTTTCGAACATTCAAGGAGAATCGAAAGACGGTATTCCCACCGTAGTAGACGTACAGACTCCAATAACTATAAAGAGGGTCTTTAGAACTAAGGTCGGACACGAAGTAGGTCAGGTCGTAAAGTGTACTACACGAGACGTACATTCAATTTATTCGTCCCACTGTTGTATGTCGAAACTGTATGAGGAAAGGGTTAAACCTTGGTCAGACAACAAGGTACAGGTTAAGATTAACAACAAAGAACTGGAAGAGTCCTCCATCCATTCCATCAGATCATAAAGGTAGAGAAATTCTTAAAAGGTGTCAAACAACACTAGGTGTGTTAGTTTCCGAAATCACATCAGTTATTTTGTCTTCAGTTACAAAAAGACCTTAATAGAACAAAAAACATACTAGGTCCTCTACAACCGTTAAACTAGAGACCAAGGGGACGGAAAAATTTTAGGTTTAACTTGTATACCTTCAAGAGTCAAGTTCATAACAACTTCGGATCGAACCTCTTAAAAATCATAATGAAACGATGGCACACTCTACTCATGTTAACACATCATCATCATTTGTAAGAAACCGTAACGGAAAGAAACGCTAAACGGTTAGGATACCGGTAACAAAAGGTTTAAAGGACCGTATAGTTCGCGTCGTGAAATTGTCGTAGTAGAAAATCCTAAACTTTATCAAGTCGACCTTAAGGTAGTGGAGGGGATCGAAGTAAGTATCGCTACAAAGGGTTCCGTGTGAACTAAAACGTGAGGTCCTACAGACTAAGATCCACTCAATAGTGTGGTAGTACCAATAGATCCAGTACTAAAAACATATCGAGAAGACATATAAGAAGGGTGAAGAATTATAGAAGATGAAGACAATCTAGGTATGGTAAAGACAGGAAATAATACGGGTAGAAACGTACTTTATAAGGGAGTCATAGAGATTAAAAGAACTTCTCCAGAGACCAGAAAGGGAAAGATTATAAAAGGAGATAAAGAAACGTAACTAGTGAATTCTTTGGAAAAAAATAGAGAGGAACGATAAGAAACCTTGAAACGAAAGTCTAACCATATAGAAAGGAAACGAGTAAAGGGAAAGTGAACTCAATCAGTTAATTACCATTTTCAAGTGTTAAACAGTTCATCACAGTTCTGTCATAAATCAGATGACACTCAGATCTGCGTTTGTCATATACACCTTTTGTTTAATTTGTTTGTTAATAGCATACACATTACAAGTGATAAGTAAGTAGGTCACTTATGATAGAATCGTAAATGAGACATAGTTGGTAACTTGACCTGAAGGGACCACCGAGTCTACCATTTCGCAGACAGATGTTATGCTCTCTGGACCCAAGTTAGGGACCCAACCCTTCTAAGGGACCTCTTCCTTTATCGTTGGGTGAGATCATGAGAACGGACCTTTTAGGGCACCTGCCTCCTCGAACCACGACCGATGACAGGTACCCCAGCGTTCTCAACCCGTGTTGACTCGCTGAAGTGAAAGTGAAGTGAAAGTTCGTGACTTGATCTGTTAGTCATATGTCGGAAATTATTCAGTCAGGAACGGGATGTCTCTATTCCTCCACTGTTAATTTAAATCAGGATTCACTACTCTTCATGGATCGGTAAAGGTTATGATCTACACTTTCGGTCTTTCATCTATCACAGGTCAAAAATATGATAAAACTCTTTAAACCATTCCTTAATCCTGAAAAGAAATCACAAGTTACCCTTTGGTGAGTAACAAAAAATTATAACATCATATCAATTAAATGTGACAACACAAGTAAAGTCGTTTAACTAAGTCAAAATATACATAACTCAACCGGATTTTTAAGTAAACCTAAAAAAGTATTCTACAATGTCTTTTTGGTCTTATTTGAAAAACTGGTTGGGATATTAAGTCAATTCAAGTCAAGTCATGAGTTAGAACAGGTTTAGAAACGTTGGGGTAATTAGTGTCGTACGGTCCGGAGGCACAAGTAGTGGTTGAGGACCTCAAGTGGGTTTGAGTACAGGTACTCAGCCACTACGGTAGGTCGGTAGAGTAGGAGACAACAGGGGAAGAGGAGGACGGAGGTTAGGGAGGGTCGTAGTCCCAGAAAAGGTTACTCAGTTGAGAAGCGTACTCCAACGGTTTCATGACCTCAAAGTCGAAATCGCAGTAAGGAAGGTTTCTTGTGGGTCCTGACTAGAGGAAGTTTTACCTGACCAACCTAGAGGAACGTCAGGTTCCCTGAGAGTTCTCAGAAGAGGTTGTGGTGTCAAGTTTTTGTAGTTAAGAAGTCACGAGTCGAAAGAAGTGTCAGGTTGAAAGTGTAGGTATATACTGGTGACCTTTTTTGTATCGGAACTGATCTACCTGGAAACAACCGTTTCATTACAGAGACGAAAAGTTATACGATAGATCCAACCAGTATTGAAAGGAAGGTTCCTCATTCACGGAAAATTAAAGTACCGACGTTAGTGGTAGACGTCACTAAAACCTTGGGGGGGTTTTATTTCAGACTGTGACAAAGGTGACAAAGGGGTAGATAAAGGGTACTTCACTACCCTGGTCTACGGTACTAGAAGCAAAAGACTTACAACTCGAAATTCGGTTGAAAAAGTGAGAGGAGAAAGTGAAAGTAGTTCTCCGAAAAATGAAGGAGAAGTGGAAGACGATATTCCCACCACAGTAGGCCTATAGACTCCAATAACTAAAAAGAGGGTCGTTAGAACTAAGGTCGAACACGAAGAAGGTCGGGTCGTAAAGAATAATACATGAGACGTATCTTCAATTTATTCGTCCCATTGTTATATGTCGGAACTGTATGAGGAAAAGGATAAACCTTCGTCAGACAATAAGGTACAGGTCAAGATTGACAACGAAGGACTGAACGTATATCCAAAGAGTTCTCCGTTTAGTCCACCAGACCATAAGGGTAGAGAAAGTCTTAAAAGGTGTCGACTAACACTAGGTGTGTCAGTTTCCGAAACCGTATCAGTTATTTCGTCTTTATCTACAAAAAGACCTTGAGAGAACGAAAAAGGTACTAGGTCGTCTACAACCGTTAAACTAGAGACCAAGGAGACGGAAAAGATTTTGGTCGAACTTGTAGTCTTTCAAGTGTCAAGTGTATGACGACTTCGGACCGAACCTCTTAAAACTCGTAATGAAATGATCGCACACTCTACTCACAACGAGGATTTTGTAATTCATCCTTACACCCTCCTTCCTCAGATCCCATTCCCCATCCTACCCTTTCCTCTACTTGTGACTCTAACCATGTGATCTGTCCTCAGTTTAGTCAAACTCTGAAGATTTTGTACGATGGTTCAAACCTAAAATAGGAGTAACTTTACCATTCTGTATTTTCAAATTATTGTCCCCTTGTCGTCCTAAAGAGATTTGAAATTCTCTTAGTGAGATTTACAAAATACTCTTTTTTACTTAATTTAACTTGTGTTCTTATTCTGACACCCGAGGTTTGTATAAGTTTTGTCACATGAAATTCCTTTGCGAGATATTCTCTCTTGCTTTCCACCCTATTTCGAGTCGGATTGCCCGATAATCGTATTAAAAGTACCCTTCTCTCGACACCATAATTATAATTCCTTTCCTATTTCCCACTTTAAGAAACCACTTTCCATCTTGTACTTAATGCTTACCGATACTGATAAGAGAGGGCAAAACATCTAATCTTCCCAGACAAGTCTAACGGAAATACCCTATTGTCTTAACTGAGATCCTTAAATGATCCCGACAGTCGAGAGTTACCGAAGTCAATAGGAAGAGGTAATACTTTTAAAGTTTTTAAGGCGGAAGAAAAAGGAAGAACCTTTCCTCTCTTTCCATTATGAAGATGATGAATATAGAGTGTACTACCAACAAACCCCACTGAAAAGATTTTCTTCAATTCTATCATACTGTTCAATCCTTACAAAGAAGATCTATTTGACACAGACCTTAGGGACAGTCTACCGACTAAGACCGGAATTAAGGAAGTCATACAGTTCTGTACAAGAATTTATATGTATAAAATCTACTCGAATAAACTAAAGTTAAACCCATAAAGAGTACTTTTATATTTTAGAGCAAAAGAGGAAGGAGTAGGTCTCTATTAATTGAATTCAATGAAATTGTTTGATTATTCGAGTAAAGGTTGTTATTGTCGGGATAAAACACAGAGGTTGTCTGGATGTCTTATGTTCCCTCCGGAATACTCTCATATTACTTTTTAAATCGTTGGAAGGAGGAGTCATTGTTCCCTTCTCTTACCACGACTCGGTCTCCGTCCTTGACACTCATGTAAATTACCACTGTATGGTAAAAATCTGGGTTAATACATTTAAATAGGACCTTATAACACACTCCTACTCCACTAGTAAAAGGGGTGATCTTGGGTGGGTGTATGTGTGGGACCCTAAATATCGTTAATACAGTTAACAGGATAAATACCATGAACTGTGCAAATTACATTCTTCCCCTGTTACGTAGGATAATGGAGAATAATGTTACGTCGCACCACTACTTACCATTGTCACTACTATTAATTTTACACACCACGAATGAATTTGTACTCTGATTTCCTAACTTCTTCACGGAGATTAGTGTCGGGGGAAAGGGACAGAGCAGAAGATTTCTTTCTACGTTATAGAAGGAAATGATCAGACGTTAATGAATGTACCTAGTTTTTTTGGTGAGTATAATAAGCCTCAACTAAGAGAAACGATGGGACACACCCTGGAGACTCACGGGATTTTTAGAGATAGAAATCCAGAACGACGACTGTCAAAAAGTTCGTCTCCAGAGACTTGAGATCTTAGAAGTTTTTAATAATCTAAATTTAACAGTGTCTTTGTGACTCCTTACTACAATTCCAAGACTTACAGTTAAAAGAAAGAAGAATGAAATTATATAAACAAGAAAAAGACACTGGTGCCAGAGATTTTACATTTAATCGACGGGACTCAAAGGTGTCTTCGATCTTACCTGACTCACTGAAACCATTTAGTGAGTTCGATAGACTTTTGGAAGTGGTGGAAGAGATGTTTTTCTTTTTTTTTTTTTCCTCCAACTCGAATATGTGTTGTAATGCTATTTCCGTTTTCATAATTCTTCAGTTAGACATAGTTATAATATCTATACAATACTGTATTTACGATCTACTTTCGTATTCTTTTTCTAAGTATAGTCGTACCGTAAACTCTCATTTGGTTTCGAAAAATTGTCTTTCATTAAAGAAAAATTGAAAGGTTGTCGCAGTATATATTTTAAATTACATAAAAGATTCTCTTCTTTGTCCACTTGTAAATAATTTGGGTTTCAGTGTCACGATAATTTACTGATTAAATGATGACCCTTCCTCATAAAGATTCAAACTTACTTCCTCCATCGGTGTTTAAAGATAAAGAGAAGACGTGTTTTCCCTACTTCTTTATCCTGATGACTTTCTCTCTACTTTTATCTCAATGTTCACCATGATAGCACGCTGTCAGTGTTCGCCAGTCGGAACATAAGTGGGAAGACGACCGGCCGTGGGACAGTAATCACTACCAGGCCCTGAGAGCTTGAGGAGACGTACTGACAGATGGACAGGACAGGAGGAGTTCGGGAGTGGAGAGATACACGTACGAGCCAGAGTTGGTTACGAAAATATAGGATAAAGTGACGCCTTCCCTGTGGTCAATCTTTTCCTAAAGGTATTCGAGGGTGGAGGGACACTCGGTACACAGACATACGAGACTAAGGGGTAAATTTATTAATAAATTTGGAATCGTAATAAGAGGGATACAAAGGGAGTGATACAGGAAAGGTTTAGTCAAGGAGGTGAACGGATCATCTTTGGTAGGGGAGAGTGGGTGAGTTTCTGTAACATCATCGAGAGTAAGGCAGGAAACGAAATTACAATAAGCGAGAGAGATAATAAGAATAGTGGTGTGTTTGTACGAATCAATCTTATTTCTTCTTTTTTTTTAGAGACCTAAGTACTACGGAAAGGTAGAAAACGAGGTAAAGAGACCAAGGGAAATAATGTTTTAAGGTATTTTCAGAATAGATTGTGGGGCAAAGGTTAGGGATGAAGAGTAATAGAAAACAATATAAGGTCAACTGAACACTGGTGACTTTAACGAGAATAGTTCCAGTAGTTACTATAGGGGTAACACTTTAAGTTGTCTGTCAAGAACACCTCCCCTAAAAAAATACGAAACAAGTTATGACATAAGGTTCGACGATCTTATTCAGGGTCATGTACCTGTCGCGAGTCGTCTGTGGGTCACTTACTTTTTCACATGTCTTCCGTCTGGACCCGAAGTTAGGTCTAAGGGGGTGGAAGAGCAACATACGGTAACACCCAGGGAATTAGGAGAGACTCGGAGGTAGACTAATAGAAACGTTATCCTTGTTATTATTACTGGAGAGTCCCTATAACATTTCTCCTTTACTTTATTACATACATGTATGTAATCACTGTCTGTCGTTTGCGAAACAACAATGTCCAGATAAAGTTTATCACGTCACAAATAATAAACGTCGTTCCCACTAATTACTTTTTCCTTAAAAGACTCCTACAAAGTTTAGAAATTTTCAAACGTAACTCCCGTTTTGTGTAAAATATCAGTACAACTAAGCAAACACTAATCTTAAAGGACTCCGACCCTGGAGAGTTTGTATTGATAACTCGTATGATTCATCCGTTCACAGAGATTCCATTCTGTTACCCTTCACACGACGTGGTAATAGAAGACACTAACGATTTAGATTTTCTTTATTTTGTGTAACGGGTAATTCTGAAAGATTCCCACGTTACACCTTCCCTTCACTAAGTAAGGTTTGCCCATCGCCGACGATTGACTCCGGAGGGAGACAGTGTCGGACCTTTCCCATAACACAGTCGTTAGGTGTAGTAGTCACCTAGAGTCACTTCGAGGGACCAGAAATTAATCACCTTGACTACTGGAAAGTCTCCAGTGGAACACATTGTCTCTGGAAACTAACCACAATAATAATAAAGAAATTTCCGTTGTATTTTATGGTTACGAGTCAAAACTAAATACAGAAAGAATGGTTATAAAAGTACAACTAATAAAGTATTACTATGATTACCCTGACTAGACAAATAATTTTACTACCGACGACAGTAAAAAATCCTGATAGGCACGGGTCTTCGCTTTGAATGTCTATTTCTTGACCTTATAATTTAGAACTTCCTACACCCTTCAAACCCCTGGTAGAAAAGAGAAGGGTAAAAACTGGGACAGACCCTCCCCACAGTTCCGCTCCCTTTCCGTTTCTGCACCCTCAGAGAGGAAATAATTTTTGACCAACTATCCCTGAAGAAACCACCATGTCACCTATCCTTAGGTGGACGGTTACGTCACCCGCACCCAAGTCACGGAGCAGACCCTTCTAAGGTTTGCGGTCGGTCGCTGACTCGGGTATTCGGCGTTGATGACTCGGGTGCACGACGTCTGTGACTTCGGGTCTGTGGGCCTCCGGAGTGTTCTTCGCTTCGGCGGCGTCACTCTTCGCTTCGGCGGCGTCACTCTTCGCTTCGGCGGCGTCACTCTTCGCTTCGGCGGCGTCACTCTTCGCTTCGGCGGCGTCACTCTTCGGCCACGTGCCCGAGACCTCTCACCGGGGCGAGTGGTCTCGGTCTCTTTTCCAGCACGTCGTCACTTCTGGGTCGTGTCGGTTTCGGTTTCTTTGCCTATTTCTCTAACTATCGCTTCGTTAAGAACAAAGTAGTCGAAGAATAATGTAAATAAAGAAAAAGAAAAGGAGGTTCTTTGTACGAACGTGCGTGTGTCCGTACTTGTGAGTCCTTTGTTTGCATGAGTCTCACGTCGGCATAAAGGGCGTCCGCGAAGAAGTAGACGAATGTTTACACTTACGCGTGTGTCCGTGTATGTGCGTCTACGCGGTCTATTTTACGTATACGATGGGTAAGTTGCTCTACTGACGGAAATGTCTGTCGTCCAGTTCGTGTGGATAGGGGTCGACTCGTGTAAATTCCTATGGGTACTTTGTCGCCACTTGCGTGTGTTTTTATATGCGTTGAGTGTATACGACGGATGTAGATGGATTTGTAAACACGTGTATGTGTCCGCATGTATATACGACTTTTTATGGTTTTATCAGTGATCTAGGAAGAAAAAGTATCCTATTCATGAAACTTTGTCCATCTATAAAATGAACGAATAAAAGGGAAGACTCGTGACTACCTAAACCTCATACCGTCTAAAAAAAAAATTGTACGTCTTATTATAAAAAATTTGTACGTCGACATAAAGGTCGTATAATGGAACATATTCCCAAAGGGACCACTGAGTCTGACATTTCTTAGACGGACGTTATACCCTCTGGACCCAAGCTAGGGACCTAACCCTTCTAAGGGACCTCCTCCCGTACCGTTGGAGTGAGGTCATAAGACCGGACCTCTTACGGTACCCCAGCGTTTCTCAACCTGTGCCGGCTCTCTGAAAGTACGTATGGAGCATATTTCATTTATTAGTTATTTATAAACTATTTACTCTCTCACTCACCTACCCATTTCTTCACTTACTTATACTCGTCCTCTCTCACTTAATGAAACGTATTATCTCCCGTCTTAGGCCGGTGTGGTACCCGTTACACCCTCTCTACTGGTGTACGTTCATAACCGGTATAAGGGTACCTCGATAATTTTCTTATCTAGGTAAATTTGAGACCCCGGGTGTCGGTAACCAGTAAAGGGGAAATACTATAGTATAAATCGTTACAGTGGTCCGGGTTAGAAAGGTAAACATAACGAAACATCCCTTCTTTTGTCCTTTTATGAATTCCTTAGGGGAACTAGGAATACAGGTTTATATAGTAATAAGATAAAAACACATTGTTTGATTAGGAATTGAATCACTGAACTTTGTTCACTAAAGATCAATTACGCAACCGACCTTACCAAAGTGGACCGAATGAGTACTCAGTGTAAGTCGACCCGGTCTTCCGGTATCAAGGTACGGACCACCGACTATCTTCAAGAGTCGTTCGTGGGAACCAACAGACCCAGAGAGTAAGAGGTCGGGTGATCAGATCGAAGGAACACACCACTGGACTCTTTGAAAGATTTTTAATTTTGTGTCGTTGACTTCGACAGAACTAGTTCAGGATTTGAGATTTTAGACGTGTCAATAAGTAGACAGTAAACTATAATCAGTTTCGTTCAGAGTTCCGGTTGGGTCTAAGTTTCCCACCCCTTCAGAAGTAGTAGACTCTCTCTTTGACATTCCCAAAAACCAACAAAGTTTGGATGCGTACTGCAAAAGGAATACGGATATGAAAGACGGTGACCCTTAAGGATTTGGAGGAGTACACTCAAGGGTAAGTAGGAGTTCTGTACGTGAACAAGGTTCCGGTTAATTAACGTCACCCTGTGACTCCAGGTGTTTGTGAGAGAGTCGGAAAATTTTCTTCTACTTTCAAACCGACTAAGAGAAACGGAACCATCCCTAGACTGTCGGTTCCCTAGTCCACCCACAAGGATGACATCTTCTCCAATAAACAGTAGTCCTGTGCACAGGTAATCTTTGACCTAGTTTCGGTACCTAAGTAAACAGTATTAAGGGTTTCCTCGGAAGTACTCATTACTCAAGACCCGAGATCTCCGATTCCAGCGACACTAATTTTACATAGGAACTGTCTCTTATTTTGGTGACCCATTCATATGTACAAAATGATGACTAACTTCAATGAGGTATTCTTTTTTATATTTTTAATGAAATTGAGTGCAATCTCCGAGAAAATGTATAAGCATACAAAAATGTAAAAACATTAGTCCCGTGTGTAAATAATAAAATACGAGAGTAAGAGGATTAATCGTATTGATTAAAGGGAATTATAATACATATTTGCATATAGAAGGAGAAAACTTGAAGGGAACACTTATACATTCTAAGAACATTCCATAAGTGTTACAAGGTCAAACGTAATAATAACGACAAATATATACAGAGTGAAGGGGACCAAGTAGTAGAGACACAAGTAGTAACGGTACTAATGGTAGTAGTGGTAGTAGTAGCGATAAGTCCGTAAGTGACTTGTTGGTGATAATTGGAACGTGGTATGCGAAATATCTACGATGGAGGTTACGAGTGTTTTGAGATGACAGGGACATATAAATTACTTTTAAATGATCGAAGGAGTTCTAAGACAACGTCCATCCGTTGCCTTCTTTCTAAATGAAGATATCGGATATGATACGTTAGTTCGTTTACTACTCTTTAGTTTTCTGTCCTAAGTTCAGTTTTATTAAAAGTTTATAGAGTAATATCGAACGTCCCAGGTACGTACATTCTGTATGATTATGTATTAAAATCTACTTATATGTTAAAATATATCATACAGGTATATACCCTACCAGTAATCCTCAAATGGTTATGTAGTACATTAATATAAAACAGTGTTATACTATTTATTTCACTGTCTGAAGTCAAAGAACAGGAGATTTAAGTGACACCTACCACGAAAGTCGGTACTTTAATTTTCTACGAACGGGGAACGTTCTTTTCGATACTGTTTGGAAGTCAAGTCAAGTCACCGAGTCAGCACAGACTGAGAAACGCTGGGGTACTTGGTGTCGTGTGGTCGGGAGGTTCAGGTAGTTGTTGAGGACCTCAAATGGATTTGATGACCTTTTTGGATCTGTCGTATAATTTTGCGTCTCTGTAGTGAAACGGTTGTTTTCAGGTATATCAGTTTCGATACCAAAAAGGTCATCAGTACATACTTACACTCCCAACCTGGTATTTCTTCCCCTCTAGGTTTCTTAACCACGAAAGTTCGACTCCACGACCTCTTCTAAGGACTCTCAGGGACCTTGTCGTTCCTCTAGTTTGGGTAGTTAGTACTTCCTTTAGTTAGGACTAATAAGTAACCTTCCTGACTACGACTTTTACTTCGATGTAATGAAACCGGTGGACTACACTTCTCGACTGAGTAACCTTTTTTGGGACTACGACCCTTTCTAACTCCCGTCCTCCTCTTCCCCCGGTGTCTTTTACTCTACCAACCTACCGTAGTGGCTGAGTTACCTGTACTCAAACTCGTTCGAGGTCCTCTACCACTTCCTGTTCGTTTGGACAGTGCGACGTCAGGTAACTCAGTGTTTTTCAGTCTGTGCTGACTCGTTGACTAGTTATTGGTATACTATAGTGTATTTCAACACATTAGTAAAGTATACCGCATGAAACGAACTGGAACGGGGATTACGACTTTTATAGACGAGTAAGGTATTCTATTGATAATACTTATATGTCCATAGTCAAGTTTCTGTCCTCTCGTCCCATTAATTCTTGGTTACTTAGAATAACTGAAGTCTTCTCAGTCAATAGGTAGGTCCGGAAAAGTAAAAATAACAATTCTATCTCGAATACCTTCATAGCAATAGAACCCCTACAGTGTTTACAACTATTCTTAAGTTCACATGTTACTCTAAATCAACGATTCCATACAGACTGAGACGTAGAGGTGCCTGTCATCGGACGGTCTGAGGCGACTGATACCCTAAAAGGTCCGTTCTTATAACTCAACGGTTAAAGGAAGAAGTTCACTAGAAGGAGTGGGTCCCTAGTTTGGACCCAGAGGACGTAACGTCCGTCTAAGAAATTGACTCGGTTCTCCTTTCGGTTATTCATGATAGTTTGTAAGTCACATGTCATCCGGTCTGGCACACCCCCGTCGTTTCTTTTCTTTCATGGGCTCCTGCGCCTAGAAACCTACCCTCTACGTACTAGTCAAACCAAGTCACCGAGTCAGTAGAACTAAGATCGAACACGAACTAGGTCGGGTCGTAAAACGTACTACATGAGACGTACATTCAATTTATTCGTCCCACTGTTGTATGTCGGACTCCATGAGGGAAAACCTTGGTCAGGTAAAGCCTAAGATTACCGATGAAGAACTGGACGTATGTCTAAAGAGTCCTCCGTCCATTCCACAATGACCAAAAGGGTAGAGAAATTCTTAAAAGATGTCAAAGAACACTAGGTGTGACAGTTTCCGAAACCGTATCAGTTATTTCGTCTTCATCTACAAAAAAAGACCTTGCTTAAACGAAAAAGATACTAGGTCCTTTACAACCGATAAACTAGAGACCAAGGAGACGGAAAAGATTTTAGGTCGAACTTGTAGACCTTCAAGAACCAAGTGCGTGACGACTTCGGACCGAACCTCTTAAAACTCGTAATGAAATGATCACGCACTCTACTCACGTTAAGACGCCATCAAACTCGTAAGAAACCGTAACGGAAAGAAACCTTAACCTTACTTTTGACTGGAAAAGGTCAGGACACCGGTGGCGACTCAACGGTTCAAACGTCAGTATACCTTACGTCGAGAAATTGTCGTAGTAGAGAATCCTAGACTTTAACGAGTCGACCTTAAGGTAGCGGAGGTCATCGAAACAAGTATCACTACAAGGGTTCCGGGTGAACGAAAGCGTGCGGTCCTACAGACCGAGATCCACTCACTAGTGTGGTAGTACAAATGGACTCAGTAATCATAGTAAAAACATACCAAGAAAACACATAAAAACGGTGGAGAAGAATTATAGAAGATCAAGACAATCCAAGTATGGTAAAGACAGAAAATAACAAGGGTAGAAAACTATGGAGATTAAAAGAACTCCTCTAAAAGGGTAAGATAACAAAAGGAGATAAAGAAACGTAACTAGTGAATCCTTCCAAAAGAAAAGGGGAACGATACGAAACTTTAAGACGTAAATCTACCCGTATAGAAGAGAAAAGAGGAAACGGAAAACGAAGTTCTTCGCTTTCCGTTCCGTGTACTACTTTCGTATTTTATTTACACACATGATATGGGTCGGTTGTATGCGGAAACTTTCGTTTGAAATATGAGAGGTAAAGTCTAGTAGAGTTTGAGATGGGTAGGAAATCTAAAATCAATTACGGTGAAGGGGGTTCCTTCCAGTAGAATTTCGGAGTCTAACCAGTTTAAGGAAACCTGAATGTAAGAAACTTTTGTACATAAGGACAATGCAATGATATAGATGAACACACTAATAAAGTAAGTAAAAAGAAGAAGAGGATCTAACATTTATTCTTAGGTATTGATAGTATGAGTATAACATAGAGATCGTAGATTGATGTATCACGGATCGTCTTTTTACTATGTGCTTATTCGTAAGTAACTCATTTACTTGAACTGCCTATTATCTTCACTTGTTCCAGTCAAAAATAATACTTTCGTTTAAAGGATTAAATAAAAGGATCTCGAGAAGATGAAGTTCTGTGGTAATTTAGGTAAAGACCTAGGAGAGTTTAGGGGAAGTACGTTAGGGACATTGGTCCGTTTTAATTTCTCATAGTCTCATCGTTTTTTCCTAGACCTAATAAAAATTAGTCGTGGTTTCTCTTGAACTTATGTAGGTTTCTCTCAAAGTAGTAGTAAACAAAAAAATTAATTTTTGGATGTCTGTCTCTAATCGAGAGACGACAGAACTCTTCCTTAAGAAATTGTGTCATTACTAAATACTAAATTATCTGTTACAAATTGGATGAAAACAGGTCGTAGACTCCTGTGAATAGTATGTTGACCGGCAAGTACAATTACTTTTTTATATAGGAAATGTTATCAGTACAATTATGAACTTAAATCTATCGTTTACTATATATAGTTAGGATCCCTTTTCTTTATCTATAACTCGTTGATCCTTCTCTCTTCTGAAAAATTAATTAAAATACTATTCTTATTTACTTAATCCGAAGTTTAAGGGTTGTCACCCGTAAATATATACAATTATATATATATCACCTTCTTTCACTTTTTCACAATCAATGAGTCAACACAGACTGAGATACGCTGGGGACCTGACAACGTATCTCTCGGGGGACGGTCCGAGGAGACAGGTACCTTAAGAGGTCCGTTCTTATGACCTCACCCATTGGTAAGGGAAGAGGTTTCCTGGAAGGACTGGGTCCCCAACTTGAGACCAGAAGACGTAACGTCCGTCTAAGAAATGTCAGACTTGTTGGTCTCTTTGGTAGAGATATGTGTACATATATATGAGTACGGATATACACACACACACACAGAAACATTTATATAAATTAAATACGTATTAATACATATCTATTCATACCGATAATAAAAATAAAAAGTAGTACTGAAAATAAGTTTCTTCTCCTTCTTTACTCTACTCGACTGTCCTTCTCTTATTATCTCAAAATAGGTAAAGGTTAAGTATTCCTCCATCAAGAAACGGTGAAATTTACCGAATCAAATAAAAAATTTTGTTGGTTCTTTATTTCTTTTTCTTTAATTCAACTATGAAGTAGAGGACGGGAAACACCTGGAAGTCCTTTTAGTTCATGTGCTAAACCCTCTTTTCACGACGGTGAATTTAAAGGGGTGTTGGGACGAAGGATAACGGTCGTGTGTGAACGTCATTAATTCAAGAACGTGTTGTACGGAAATATAATAGTTAATCTCGTATAAAAATTTAATTTCCGTTTATTCGTACAAAAATACCTATGAAACGTTTTATTTGGTGGTATCGTATCAGTAACTCTGTGTCTTACAATTTTTGGTCTTATACTCCCTCAGTCTGGTGAGGGTTGGGTGACCGGGACGAGTCGTCTTACGTCTAATCCCACGGAGGATTAGATCCCGTAATGACAATTAAAACGGAGATCTGCACATACGGAAACGTCGATATCTACGTAAACGTTTCGTATTAAATAGAGGTTTTCCGTTATAAGGTAGTCGGATCATTGAACCAGGACTACTTTTTGTGGTCGGGATTTGTTACGAATAAGTGACAAACCAGACCAGAGTCTCTGTCGTCACCCCACTATTAGAGGTATAGGTCCTACACAACACCTCTACATCCAGTCAAGGAGAAGAAGGAACCTTGTTTGTATCCATTGAATTCGGTCTGTGACTACGACCCTTTCCGACCCCCGTCCTCCTCTTCCCCTGCTGTCTCCTACTCTACCAACCTACCGTAGTGGCTGAGTTACCTGTACCCAGACCCACGTGACACGTTCAACCACTACCTGTCCCTCCGGACCGTACGACGTCAAGTACCCCAGCGTTTCTCAGTCTGTACTGACTCACTGACTTGACTTGACTTCGGTCTAAACAGAGAACGGGATATAAAGTGGGACGTAGTAATCAGTTCACTAAGTTTTATATACTTGACACTCCTTCTCCTCACTCCAGAGACAGTGGTCTTCGGAGGTTCCGTTGACGAAAAGGAACCTGATTTATTCCCATGTTTACCCTTGTAAAAATTCGATACTATGATTTTGTCCTTATCTGTCCCTGATTTTTTTTACATCAGAGTCCTGAAAGGAACTCTAGGTCACCAATTCTTAGGTGGAACCGTAACTTTGTACATATTATAGTATATTCTTTACTTAACGGTCGGGTTCAAGTTACGTCCTATGTCCCACGAACCCCGACCACGTGACGCTACTGGGTCTCCCTACCATGCCCCTCCCTCCACCCTCCCTCCAAGTCCTACCCCTTGTGCACATGTGGGCACCGTCTAAGTATAACTACATACCATTTTGGTTATGTTATAACATTTCATTAATCGGAGGTTAATTTTATTTATTTAAATTTAATTTTTTTTTTTTTTTCTTAGGTGGAACGTTACGTCCCTTACGCCTAAACTAAGGACCAATCCTTTGATTCGAGCGTGCACGTCGCTTCATTGAGTCTGACATACAACGTTTCTCCCTCAGACACACGGTGTCGTTTTCCAGGACGTATTGGGTTTTCCTCTAGGATGCACGACGTCGATTTTGGACTGTGTCAGTTTAAACATTTATTCACCATCAGAATTTACCGTAGTTCCTTCGAGATACGTTTGGTTCACGTTAAGACCTCTGAGGTTCCATGTCTCGAGTCCACTGTTTGTCTTATAGTATAGGGTCCTTCCCCACACCGATAAACACTTGATCCCCCACATTTACGTTCTTGTCTTGACCCTCATCTTCTATATAGTGGGAATAATTAAACGGTTTCTTCTAAAAACTCAGTTATGATAAAGTTGAAACGGTCTAAAGAAGCATAGAAGGAGGAGGAGTGAGATCTTGGGGTTGCGTTAATGCATGACTAATTATGTAAAGTTAGCACCTATATCGTATCCAAATAAATATAAACACATATATAACCAAAGAAATAAAATGACAAACTATCAATATTCCTAAGAATCGTTAGTGACGTTTTTCTCTCACTTTCCGTAAATAGGGTCTAGTACTTAGTTTACCTCTTTGTAGGTACGAACCTTTTGTCTAATTGACCGAAGTACACATCAGCAGAAGAGAACACATAAAGACTAATTTGTTCCTTGGTCAGAGTACCACTTACACCTCTGCTTAATTTACCCTATTATCCGTTTACTAATGTGTAATCCCTGATTACCTACTCAACTGGGTAAAAAATGACGACTTCAAAAAAATCCCGACTATGAAAGTATCGTAACCAACTCTCAGTTAACTCTATTTCACTAACTTCGAGAATTCTATCACTTACAACAGAATTCTATCGTTTATTTCTATCTATTAAAATAAATTATCTTTGTATTAAGGGAAAAGATTACAGTCATATAATGAAAATTTACTAAAGACTTTCTCACCACCCTTAATAATTCTAATAAAGTACTCAAACCCGAAAACAAAGGGAAATAAAAGGTGAGACTAACAGGAATAAAATCTCAATTATACTCTGAGAAAGAAAAGAATCACCGTACAAGTAAACGAGTAAATGGTTTGCAAGAATTTCGATTTCCTGTTGGACTCTGTTTCCAAGAGTGACGGTCGAAGATCATACCCGCCATATAAAGGTTATCGTTTCTCATGGATGGAACTGAATACACCCTCGCTCATGAACATTTACGAACCCTTTCTATAGAACGTACGTAACTAGTCCGTTATAGTGACTTCAGGTTAATATCCGTTACTGTTTTCCCACAATACAAAACCCTGTATAGTACACTTATAGACTTATAGGTGAAGTAAAATTCTGAATTTCGTATATCCAGTACGGGTCGGGGAAAGGTTCAATATTGTCCTACAAAAGACAAAGAATTAGTTATGACCTATGATTTAAAGACCAAAGAGGAGGTCAAAAACGGTTTAGTAAAATTAAGTTATAAAGTTTCCGTCTCAAAACGCGTGTACAGAGTCTGGAAGGTGTTGGTTATTTGACTCGATTTACATTTCTCGGTCTGTACTTTGAACTTATTCTCTCTTACTTGACCGTCTAGGATATTCAGTCGTCCCGGTCTTCAATACAGGTTCTTCCAGTGGGTTTGCTCTTTCTTTCCGTCCGACTGTCCAGGTCTCAGTGACTCTTCGTCGTCGTTCCTGTGCGAACTCGTTCTTACGGCCACCCTTTAAGTCCGTCTCTCACCTAATTTTGTGTTCACAGTTTGGGTCCGGTCGGAACCGACGACACCTTAGTACCTTGCGAACAATAAAGACATCGGTATGCCCTCCCTTTGGTACCAGACAACACACACACACACCAGATGGTACTGAACGTCGAATCGACAGTAGACGAGGGACTGTATACTACCTGTTCCATACCGACCTAGTCTTCAAAACGGGATCCTGAGTATTCCTCCAACATTGCCTACCTCTACACTGCGTGTGTCTCCTTCTCTGTGACGTTAGTCCTTCCTCTCTGACCTCACTGCGCCGGTGTTTAGTTCCTTACGGACGCCACTTCCTTCCCACATTCTCGTCGGGTCACTGAGGGACACGAGGGCTATTCTTGACACACGTCTTCTGCACGACTATTCGAGTGTTTAATATGACGCAGGTTTCTAGAGTCTCGTGTCTATCATGTTAAGAGAAGGGGAACTCCCCACGTCCAAAAGAACCTTGACGAATCGATACACATGCAGATACCGGGAGTCTGTGTAGCTGTCGAAATAAAGTCTGGGATGTAGCATTCCCATCACCAAGGAACGACACCGTCCTTCGTCGGTGTTACGGGTGCATCCGACGTCTCACTCACCTAGACTATCGGTACTCGTCGTCTGTGTACGGCTGCCGACCTAGAGGGCACGGACGAGAGAGGAGAACTCGGAGTACACGCGACGTACAAGGTTCGTTGGACTTTAGTGTACAAGTAGAGAAGGGAACCACCATGTAGGGGTGGAAAACTGGAACCGGTGTGACGTCAATATAGATAGGACGTCGGGTTGGTATAGTGGTACACTTTGTGGTCTTCGGTGGTCTTCGACTTTTTCCTTGTCTAAGAGGACTTCTTGGAGGCTTCGGTCCCCCAAGGACTGTTGTTGAGTTAAAAGTGAGTCACTTTGACTAAAGTCCGTAGACCGGAGGTCTTGACACTCGTATATTTAAGGAGAACAAAATACAATACTTACACACCATTAAACAATGTCGTCGATGTCCTCTGATTACACGTTCTCCTCTTGTATAAAGAAGCGTTTCAACCAATAAATACGGTGTTTTTGTAATTAAAGGTGGTATGTCCTAATACCGTCCTAATTTACTCTATTAAGTATGTTCTATTTCCTTTTCCGTTGAATGAGAACGGACCTCTTAGGATAAATGTCTCCTCGGACTACCCAATATCAGGTACCCCAACGTTTCTCAACCTGTACTGACTTCGATGAATCGTGTCTCGTACCTTCCTTCTATTGAGTTAAATGTCAATTGACCAATTTATATTTACTTGAAGATTTCAGACTGATACTAAATTCAGATTCTTTCTTAACAAATGTAAATATTCATCAACATGATGAACATATAAATTACATAAAAAATCTTACGTAAAAATACAAAAAACCGTGCATTTGTCTTTTCCACCTTAATGTCATGAAATTGACTCGTTACGGGTACTTCCGGACATCGTACACTCGTGTGGTAGTCATTACCTTCACTTTTCTGACCTCTCAACCCCCTTCGAGACTCTTAACGACGAGATTCATCTTACATAAATCTAGGTATGTTAATTCGGTGACTGACTGTTTTACGAAGTCCTCGAGACTTCACAATACAAACGAGAAATTAGAGGAGAAAGGAGAGGAGGAAGAAACATGTATAATAATCACTGAGATACTTGTGTATCCAACGAACCCTTCTACCCTCGTTACCTATCCGTAACGACCTTACCTCCCTCTTTTCAATTGTAAAGGAAGTCGATGGAGACAAACAAAAAAAAAAACAAAGACTAAGAATTTTATCGTTTGACCTCTTATTTAACTTTTGTTATAAGAACTCACTTGTAGATATAAAGTACACATAGGGTAAGTAGAGAAGAATAGAAAAGTGAACACCTGAGAGTTCTCAATCGACATACGTAAATTCAACAATTTATATAACACACTAGCCTTCGGAAGACTCTTACCATTGGATTTTTGTAATTTTTTTTTTAGTTAAAGTAAAAGAGAACGTGATCACTGTATACATACACTAGTCAATGATTTTAGACACTGTAAATCAGTCCCCTGAAGTTGAGATTAGTGTATTATTAAAAATCGAAAAGGGGGAAGAAAGTGGGAGTCTCCCAGAATTCATAGATACGTTAGTTAGATGGATTTATTTTAGACGGATTTATTTTTATAATTATGTTTTTATATACTGTGTGTATAGTCATGTAATACCAAATCGATCTCCGTTACTTTTAAGATTCAACCGAATAAAAATGTAAAAATTCTGGGGGATGGAGTGGATCGATGTTATTAGTCTTTAAATTTGTAAGTTAATTGTCGTCATTAATATAATATGTATGTTAAATCGACAATTAGGAAATGACACTCAGTCCATGATTTTGTTTATAAAATCGACAACGGAGTAAAAAATTTAAGAAGGTTGTGTAACCACCTTATTGTCAATAATGGTGGTAAAATCTGTACTCCGTTGTGTATGGGTCTCTCAAATTTACTAAACAGGTCCTGCTTTCTCGACATTTACAGTCTCAGTTTACGAAGTCGGTACTTGAAAGACTAGAGTCTCGGGTACAGGAATTGGTGGTGTTCTGACGTATCGTTCTGACCTGTTAGACCTATTAGATCCCATTCATTTGGAGGAAAGACAGACAACCGTTTTCTACTCCATCTCTGTCCCCAATGTCTTGATTAGACTATGATACTTGTAAAAGTCTCTTTCGAGGGTTAGTTCTGAAATCCAAAATTTTTCAGGATCAAAATAAAAAATTTAGAAAAGAACGTATTCATGACTTAAATTAAGGTGGAAGGTTATTTTGTTCTTTCTTTTTGAGTATGGTTGTTGTGTGAAGATCAAATCCGCTAGAAAGGGTATTCTTTACACTTAACGTGGCCACATGTGTATTCAAGAAATATAGTTTTTTACGGAGTAGCATGGTTTTTAAATTTTGTTTTGTTTTGTTTTGTTTTGACTAGAAAGGACCATGAGTCTTTCGGTCAAAGATCCTATAGGGTCCCCGGATGGAATAAAAGGAAACGACGTCTAACTGACACTACGGTGCAAATGATTCGGGGACTGGGTCCCGTAAAATAGGGTCCCTTAATTTGTTCAGGAGGACAAGGATAGAGAATTAAAATAATGAGAGTTCCTTAGAGTCCTTTTCTTCTCGAGTATTTCCAATCGAATCGGTTTGGTCGTCGTCAATACATTTCGATGGAGATAAGAGTCTTACGTGTTAGAGAAGAATATACAAGTAAGTAAATGTACATTATTAGTAGATTATATGTAATATTACACTTGCAAACTTATGGACGGGAAGTTTCGAAAGTCTCACTCAATCTGTCTGTCTGGACCTGAATTCGGGTCCGGCGTGACAGAGGAGCGTACTATAACCTATTTACTGAATTGGAGAATCTGGAAGTCAATGGCATAAACTGGAGTGCCTTATTTTCATGACAAGGGATTCACATAAGAGTCGTTTACTGATGACAACATTAGAAATGACTTTAAAACTACCCACCTTCTGAGACCCTTTTAATTAAAGAGAAACGGAGTCAAAGAAGTACGATATCATAAACCCCGTCTAATTTACTCAATTATGTCCTTTTACCACGGACCGTGTGTTACTAGTAAATTATCCTCAATAAAATCTAGCAAAGGGACGTATTCCTTTACAGTTGGGTGAGGTCATAAGAACGGACCCTTTAGGGTATCTATCTCCTCTAAGTGTCCCCAGTGTTTCTCAGTCTGTGTTGAATCGTTATTACTAGATAACGTCTGACAGTATAACTCACTTCGTTCAGTCTCTTTCCGTTTATAGTATACTATAGTGAATGTACGCCTTAGAATTTTTTTTACCCATGTTTACTTGAATGCATGTTTTGTCAATGTTTACATGCTTTATTCGACTACCAATGGTACCCCAACCCCTCCCCTATTTAATCTTCCAACCCCAGCTGTATATTGTGTATATTTTATCTATTTATTTTGTATATATTTTATCCGTTGACTATTCGTGGATGACATATGGTGTCCCTTGAGATGAGTTACGAGACGTTAACGTAGATACCCTTTTCTAGATTTTTTCTTTACTTATATGTATATTGTCTAAGTGAAACGACTTGTCATCTTTACTTGTGTTGTAACATTTAGTTATTTGTAAAAATTTTATTACTTAATAGCACTACATAAAAATAGTTTTCATTCAGTTCAAGTGTAGATACGTACGTAGTAACTAGAAATTTCGTTCCTTGTAAAGTTTCATCTTACTTCACTCAGTTCTGTTTGACGAAGTCCCTTTAAACTTTACTTAACAAACCCTTAAATGTTGTCTCACTCGAAAAGAAGTTATACAATTCTGACACACCTTGATCTTTTCAGACGAATTTATATCTAGACTTGATAGCGTGTTGTATTACCTCAATTGTCGGTGTTAAGTCTTCGTTAAAAAGGACCCGAATACGTCAAATTTATATAAAAAAAGGGGAAGAAAAGGTAGAACCCCTAATCATCCTCTGTTAGGAAGTACCTCAAGGTCAGTCGACAGTTGTAACTTCATACTATAAAAGGTGAATTGAAAGTTCAATAACTACCCGTTTTGTAAAGGAGTTGATAAAAAGTCGAACTTTTTTTCGAAAAATCAGTGGGAGAGTATTAAGTCATTTTCGACAAATCTTACACATGTGAACACAAGAAAACACACACGAATTTACTACTAGTACATATACAAAAGCGTCAGTTAAAAACTCATACAGATATTCTTCGTGTGGATTAGGAAAGTACAACACAGTGACAAATATTTAATTACAACATGCACACACAAACGTATATGTATCATAAAGATAACAATACACATAAAGTTTAAAAATACAAGAAAGAGGGATCAATTCACTTAAAGTCACATAAATGAAGTATAAAGACGAAGTTAAAAGACGAATTATTTTACGGAACGTATATCTTATTTCTATTATTTGTCAACGACTTATGTTTTAGTACTTACTTCAAACGACCTGTACACAAAGAACTCTGTGACTCCTTTTTTCTATTTTACTAAACGGTTCGTAAATTAAGTTCAACGTGTGGATGATTTAAGTATCATTGTTCAATTTAAGATATCTATCTACACTACCTGTGTTTACCAACTCGTAACAAAGACCCAACATTCTATCCACTCCAATTCAAAGGTACTAGACGTCCTATTCAGACTGTATTCTCTTATCTTAATCCCATACCAAACGATTTTACGATACTTTGGTGATCTTCAGTCTCTTACCAGGTTTACAGTTCACTTTTCCTTACATATATTCTATCCTCGAATGTTCCACTTAAATTAGTGATGATTGAAGTACACGACACGAATCAACACAGACTGAGAAACGTTAGGTTACATAACATCCTTACATATATTCTATCCTCGAATGTTCCACTTAAATTAGTGATGATTGAAGTACACGACACGAATCAACACAGACTGAGAAACGTTAGGTCACATAACATCGGGTGGTCAGAGGAGAGAGGTACCTTAAAAAGTCCGTTCTTATGACCTTACCCAACAGTAAAGGATGACGTCCCCTAGAAGGGTTGGGTCCCCAACTTGGGGTCCAGAGGACACAGAGAACGTAAACGTCTGCCTTAGAAATGGTAACTCGGTGGACCCTTCGGACCATTGTAGAAGAAATTCGTAAAGAGGTGGGATGATATTCGACTTTATCAAACGATATGTTCAACAAACAATTAAACTAACAAACTTTGACATATTGTTGGGTAGGTTTATTTTCAAATACCGATTTTTATTGGTTCTAAGAAACTTCACTAACCTGAGTCGGTCCGTCAAGACGAGGTACATGATAACCGCCAACGACATCAACAAATTCCCTAATTAACACAACTTTTGTAATCTACCAAATAAAAGTATTTTACTTTCACTTTCAGTGAGTCAACATAGGCTGAAAAACTCTACTGTACATGATATGCCAGGTACCTTTCGAGGTCCGGTCTTATGACCTCACCCATCGGAAAGGGAAGAGGTCCCCTAGAAAGGTTAGGTCCCTAACTTGGGTCCAGAGGACTTAACGTCCGTCTAAGAAATGATCGACTCGGTACTCCCTTCCGGTTCTTACGACCTCACCCATCGGATAGGGAAGAGGTCATCCAAAAGGGTTGGGTCCTAAGTTCGGGTCCAGAGGGCGTAACGTCCACCTAAGAAATGGTCGACTCGGTAATAAAAGTACCGACCACTAATTAAGACTGAGAACCGACCCTCGAGTTGATCCGTAAAGTTGGTATAGTAAAAATATGTCGGATAGGAATACCGAACCTGATAAGTATCGTACCGACGACGACGACGACGATTCAACGAAGTCAGTACAGGTTGAGACACACTGGGGTCTCTGTCGTCGGGTGGTCCGAGGGGGTTGGGGAGACTAAGAGGTCCGTTCTTGTGACCTCATCCAACGGTAAAGGAAGAGGTTACGTACTTTCGCTTTTCACTTTCACTTCAGCGAGTCAGCACAGGCTGAGAATCGGTGGGGTACCTGGCGTCGGATGGTCCGAGGAGGTAGGTACCCTAAAAGATCCGTTCTCATGACCTCACCCCACGGTAACGGAAGAGGTATCGTACCGTATATCCAAGTTTCTGTCTCCAAGAGTTTGTACACAAGGTTGTCCGTCGTTCACTTTCGAAAGTCAGTGGAATTATTGATCCGTAACCCGTCGTGTCATAGTGAAGACGGTGTAAAATCACCAACTCGTCAGTCAGTATCCCAATCGGTTTAAGTTCTTCTCCTTATTTGAAGTTGAGAGTGATCCCTCTGTCCGTTTTTTCAACACCTGTAAACTTTCGTTGGGTGTAAAAACAAGAGACTGATATTTAATGAATATAAGTAAAATGAACGTTTTATAAGAGGGAGAGAGGGGGTGTGAAAGGATTCAGAATAGGATGTTAAACTGTATTGTGGTCCTTATCCCAAAACAGTGGATTTACTCCAGACCCGAAAACCCCATACTGAGAAGAGAGATGCTCTGGGTCACTTGACGTCTCTGATTCGACTGGAGGGACGTGTGGGTTGTATGTTCTCCCTTCTCCCCTGTCCTCCTGGCGTTCGGTGAGGGTGGGCACGAGACGAACATTTACAAACGGTTGGTAAGAGACCCCCGTCCTTCTCACGACTACACACCTTAAACGACTAAAATCACCACGTTTATAAGGGTGAGACCGGTTAAAGTTGTATAATTGAACAGTATTTGATCGGACTTTTAAAGAACTCTTAAATTCTTGTGAGATAGGTTTGGTTCTTTTCCCCTCAATCATTTATCTTCCGTACACTTACCAAGTGTCGTCAAGACTTTATTTCGACACGTACACAAGCGATAATTCATTAATTTCACCAGGAGGTACTAAGAACCGAAATGGGAGACCCGTGACCGAGACGAAAGAGGTAATCGGAAGGGAAAGGTGTTTCGTTTGTTTTCCAGGGTAAAGTATAGGTGAATCCTAGATGTCAGAAGAAGTACGTGTATCCTTCAACCCATAGGTGTTTATAAAAGAAGTAAAATTTGTCAGAGACTCAGGAAACTTAAAGTTCAAATATTTTACGGAAAATTTTAACACACCAGTGAACGTCTGAGGTATAACAATTAAGAGAGGACTAGGGTTTATTTGGGTAGGAACAACTTTTTTTTTTAACACTCCTAAAGGAACATAAGACAAGTCAAGTCGAGTGAGTGAGTCAGTACAGACTGAGACGTTGTGTTACCTGACGTCGTGGGGTCCGAAGGAACAGGTAGTAGTCGAAGGCCTCAAACGAGTTTGGGTACAGGTTAGCTCAGCCACTGCGGTAGGTTGGTAGAGTAGGAGACAACAGGGGAAGAGGAGGACGGAAGTTAGAGAAGGTCGTAGTCCCAGAAAGTTTTTAGACTTGGGTCTTTAATTAAACTCTGACGAAGAAGGAACGGACCCGACCCTCAGTCTTACGGTTCTTTGTTACGATAACTCTTTTTCTACCAAGTTTTCCTATGTACGTGACGTCATCAGTAACATCACGACAACATCGATTCCGTACCTCCGTTGGATTCACACATACACACACACACACACACACACACACACACACACACACACAATCAGTGAGTCAGTACAGATTGAGAAACGTTGGGGTACCTGACATCGGACGGTCCGAGGAGACAGGGACCTTAAGAGGTCTGTTCTTATGACCTCACGTAACGGTAAGGGAAGAGGTTTCTAATATATATATATTTATATATATATATATATATACTGATAATGATTCGGAATTTTTCTTCCTTTATTACGGTAAACGTCGTTGTACCTACCTGGATCTCTGACAGTATGATTCACTTCAGTCTGTCTCTTTCTCTTTGTAATGTACTATAGTGAATATATACCTTAGATTTTTCTTTACTATATTTACTTGATTAATTTTTTTTTTTCTTTTTCTTTTGTCTGAGTCTGAATCTCTTATCTGAATACCAATAGTCCCCCTTAGTACCCCCCTTCCCTATCAAACCCTCACACTCTGACTATGCATGTTTGGTACTTTAAATCTTACCTATTGGCTGTCACTGGACGCCATATCGTGTCCTTTGAGACGAGTTATAATTAAACTTTTTCTTGTCTGCGTACAGTTACCTATTGACTCAGTGAGACGACACGTAGACTTCGAGAGTGTTGTAACAAATGGTTTATAATGGTACGCATACACGAGTCAGTACAGGTTGAGAAACACTGGTTCCTGACATTGGGTAGTTCGAGGAGACAGGCACCGTAAAAGGTCCGTTTCTTGTGACCTCACCCAACGACAAAGGATGAGGTCCCCTAGAACGGCTGGGTCCCTAGTTTAGACTCAGAGAACACAGAGGAGGTAACCGTCCGTCTAAGAAATACTGACGTTGTGGATTAATTAATGTGAGGTTATCTTTTTTTTTTAATTTTTCTTAGAAGCTTGGGAAGGAAACATTGTCTTTACCAGAGTATTTACGACAAGTCTCATAATCTACGGAGCAACTGACCGACTCTTCATAGTGGAATTTGTAAGAATTCTGTGATTGGTTCTTAGATTGTTATTGAGAACTCTGGACTATAACTTTGGTGTATAGAAAATACTAATAAAGGTGACGGACCCGAGTCGATTCACCAAAAGACAAGACACGCTACTACTGACCCCAACGCCAGGTGACCCTCGAACTAAACTCCTCTTACGGTTGCAACCGAAGAAGTGTCCCGACAGTCAACTATGCCCGACAACCATCCTCGAGTCAACCCGGTGACACCGTTGTGTACCGGTCACAGACACTGAATCCGAAGAGTCGGTTTCGTGACACCGAAGTTCTCCTTCTAAGGGTTCTTTGTCTCCCTTCTCCGTTTGCTAAGGACGGGAGATTTTCTGATACGGACATCGACCTTATTATAGTAAGGAAGGAGTACGAATACCATTCATCAGTGTCCCAGTCGTGTCTGTGTCACGTTCCCTCTTAATTTTTGAGGTCAAGAGTTTCCTTCTTACTTTTGTTAATACGGACAGAAATTGGGTGTTCTGTCTCCGCAATAGGACGGACAAAGTGTCCTGTCTTTGTGAAGTCAGTCTCTCTTATTGAAACAAAGGTGGTAGACATTGCTCGGACGAATCAAATATGTACACACACACCATCAGTGAGTCAGTACACTGAGAAACACTGGGGTGTCTGATATCGGGTGGTCCGAGGAGACAGGTACCCTGAAAGGTCCGTTTTTATGACTTCACCCATCGTAAGGGAAGAGGTTCCCTAGAAGGACTGGGTCCCTAGTTTGGACCCAGAGGACGTAACGTCCGTCTAAGAAATGACAGACTCGATGGCCCCCTTGATCCAATATGCGCCGACTGATATTGAACGAGAAAGAGTGAACTAACAAAATTGGTAGTTTTACCCCTTTAGAGAGCAAGACCTTTCTCCAATACACACGTAAGTACGGTTCACCGAAGTCAACGCAGACTGAGAAACACTGATATATCCGATATCGGCGTGGTCCGAGGAGGCAGGTACCCTAAGAGGTCCGTTATTGTGACCTCACCAAACGGTCCGGTACGAGTTCCCATAGAAGGACTCGGTCCCTGACTTGAAGATTTCACAGGCCGTGACCGTCCGTCCAAGGAATGTTGGTCGCGGTGGTCCTTCGGACCTTTCATGTGACTTGTGCTTTCACTTCAGCGAGTCAGCACAGGCTGAGAATCGCTGGGGTACCTGACATCGGGTGGTCCGAGGAGGGAGGTACCCTAAGAGGTCCGTTCTCATGACCTTACCCAACGGTAAAGGAAGAGGTTACGTACTTTCACTCTTCACTTTCTCTTCAGCGAGTCAGCACAGGTTGAGAATCACTGGGGCACCTGACATCGGGTGGTCCGAGGAGGGAGGTGCCCTAAGAGGTCCGTTCTCATGACCTCGCCCAACGGTAAAGGCAGAGGTCCCCTAGCAGGGTTGAGTCCCTAGCTTGGACCCAGAGGACGTAAGGTCCGTCTACGAAATTGAAGACTCGGTGGTCCCTTCGGGTGACTTGTGTTATGGGTGAAGTTTATTGGTACATGAACAGGACCACAGAGGAGATAGGGGAGGAATACCAAAGGTACAACCTATGTTACTTAAAGTAAGGAGTAAATAATTGATAGTAGTGAGTATGACGGTCGGAGGAAACAGAGACGTTTCCTTTCTCATAGAGTATGCGTCCTATTGACCTGTAATTTGAACGGAGTCGACAAAGGATTCACTGGAACTCGTTTAGTCACTTGAGAGTAGTTAAAAGAGTAAATATTATACAATTATTTTTACTTTGTTTTATTGTGAGATGATATTAATCTAACACCTTAGCATTTTTTTTTTTTTTCATGACTACTTACATAAACGTCTCGTTCTTATCTCTGTGTCTACATCTCTTACTTGGACGTTTGTGACCCGTTCTTACTCTCCCATACTACTTAGTCTAATCATGACTGTATATGTGTGACGACGACGACGACGACGACGACGACGACGACGACGACGATTCAGCGAAGTCAGTACAGGTTGAGACACGTTGGGGTATCTGCCGTCGGGTGGTCAGAGGGGACAGGGACCCTAAGAGGTCCGTTCTTGTGACCTCACCCAACGGTAAAGGAAAAGGTTACGTACTTTCACTTTTCACTTTCACTTCAGCGAGTCAGCACAGACTGAGAATCACTGGGGTACCTGACGTCGGATGGTCCGAGGAGGCAGGTACCTTAAAAGGTCCGTTCTTATGACTTCACCCCACGGTAACGGAAGAGGCTATATGTGGGATGGTGGACTCTTTACCTATCGATCATCCTTGGTCGACATATCGTGTTCCCCGAGTCGAACCATGAGACCCTACTCGCTCTCTCCACCTCAACGACCCCTTCACCCTCCTTATAGGTCCTGTTTCCCTTATGTGTGTGAGCGCACGCGTGTGTGTGTATCTCGACTAAGACATGTTGTCTTTGATTGTGTTGTAACATTTCCCTAATATGCGGTTAAAAAAAAATTACCTCTAAAACTTACACTTTCATGAAAACTTTTCATAATATAGTACACTTCCTACTGATAGGGGAATGACCCTTGGGAAGACTGCTTGGGAGACCCCGATGTCTAACACGAACGTGTCTTACAACGAACCGACCAACTTTAGTCGGTCGACTGTGACCGACATAGTAACTTTTTCCTCGGGAGACAGGTGTCGGTGGAGTACGTGATAGCGGAAGCCCTTCTTCCGGTGTGTAGTCACCCCAGGGGTAGACAAAGTCGGTCGGTCGGTCGGTCGAGGTCGGACAGTTGGTTGGTAGAGATCGGGTCAACCAGAGAAGTATAATGGAGGATTTGGGGTCATTAAAGTTAGACAAAACAACTAACAAATCTATGAACAAGATATCCTTGGTTTAGTAGTCAAATTTATTAAAACCATAACCTAGGTGGTCCACAAGACCTCGATATATCCGTACACCAAGTATGTCTCTCACAAGGGATCCCGAGAAACCCTTCTCCTGTCTTTGAAAACATGACACACGGTAATAAGGAAGTCTCAGAATCACAACGGTGGTGTTGACAACCTTTGACTCTTTGTCTTAACTGAAATACGTGTCTTTCTTGCGATGACTTAGGGGTTCTTATTTTGTAGTAGGAAAGGGGGTGTGGAAATAAAGGGACCGGATCAGGAAATAAAAGGAATGAACTATAGAATTGGAAAACGTGAGAAACCTTTGATTTCCAGTTTTGTTGTAACGACTAACTGAGTTTTACCCTTTATTAGTAATCGATCGTTATATTCACTTAATTGACTAATAATGAACCCGTCACCGAAAGAGCGACTCAGGTCTTCCTTCTCTTGTCTTCTGTCCATTCTCCCAGTAATTCCTGCCCTATTTCCTTGCACCGTCAAAAGTGTAGACTATCCTGTTGCATTCATGTGCCCTTCTTTCCGTAGTCAGTGACCCACTTTCTCGTCTTGTGTTCGGTCACCCTTTTTCCGTCCGCCTCTTTACGTAAACTAGGTTTCGAAGTACCGCCCTGAAGGTGATTCCTCCGCAACATCCATCTCATCATCCATCTGTGTCGCCTATTCCTCGACTGCAACGAACCCCTTACCACCCTCAGCTGACGAGGTCCAATGAGTCTCGACTCACGACACGAACGATCGTAGATAGTGCGTAAGGAATCCGTTTCATACAAACCTCGTCTAAAGTTTTTATCAATATGACAAAACCTGGTTAAAAGTAATTGTCCACTTCCACTAAAGGGGTAGGAAGATTTCACCCGACGGGAACACTGACCGAAACTAGTTGTCTTACGTCTGCTTCTCTATGACATGGTCAATCTTTGGATCTGAGATTCTTCAGAATATCAAAGTCGCAAATAACGAGAATATTGGACGACAATCGTGCACTTATTTAGGTCCAGTTGGAAGACCTTTTACTCTCCGTACCTTGGATTCACCGGACTGTGGGAGTCGACTGTTAGTCAGTTAATGACCTCTGTTTCGATGGACAGATTGTCATGATTGACGTCTACTCACTCACTTAGGTAAGTCCTTCTCGCTTTCTTTGTCGGGTCTAACGGTTGGTATCTTGGTACACGATCAACCCACTAACGACAGAATCCCATGGTTCAACATCTCGTCAAATGATACGGGGTTGTCGATCGACTGACTCCTGACGTTGTGTTTATCTAGACTAGACCCCAATAACTAGTACACATTCCCTGTAAACTGAAAAGAAGATCCTTTTTTACACTTGAATTCAACACCTTACGTCTCCTTTCCCACCACCATCAGGAGAGTTCTGAATGGATGCACGTGATTTGAGGAGTGAGTGACTCTCAAAGTAGAAGAAGGTGAGTTTCAGTTCTCAGAAACTTTTATTCTAATATTCCTCCACTACTGACTGTCACCAAAATAGTGGAGCATGTTCATTATCAGTGTAGAATTTCGTGTCTTCGGAATTGGGTTTAATCACTTTTACTACCACTCTTACACTCTACGACTCCAGTATTACTATGTATTGTATTTACTGTCAAAAATATTACTATACTTTGATTAAAAATAATAACCTGTGAAAGATATAAACCCCACGACATATTTCTAAAGTCATCGTACGAGAGTAAAGAGGAAATACTATTGTTATGGCTTTTCATGACAGGAGTAAAATATCTGATACTTTGGTTTAGAGTCTTTCAGTTTCACTAAAAAGAGTCCAAATATCATTGTCCCTTACCTTCTTGACCCTGAACTTCTCATTCTCGTTCCGATGAGAAGGTTTACCTTTTTTTTTTTCACTCTTAATGTTACGGAAACTAAAGTGTTTCACGACACTTCTTTTATTTGTACCGTTGACTATCTGTTATTGACTGACTGGTGAAATTTGACCTGCCAACACCCGCAGTGACTCTACACTCACTTCCTTTCGTCTCTACACTTTGTAGACTCTCTCTTCTGTATCCTCTTGACTTTATAGGTCATTCCCCCTTCTCAATTGTGTGTCCTGTATTTTGACGTCATTAAAACCTGACAAAGCCCCTGTCTCCCACTCCGACCTTGTATTATGCTTTTCATTTCTTACTCATTCTCTATAGCACTTCTGTCAGTCCCCGAACCAAGAAATTCTCCGTAGTACCAGATAAAGATCTAGTGTGACTTGTCTAATCCAAAGTAAGATTCATGTTACCTTTAGTATCCTTCTGAAATAAATCCATACAATATATTAGTATGTATAGAAGAAGTTTTTTAGCACGACGGAAGACACGCCTCTTAGATAAAGTACTAATATTCTGATATTCGTTACGTTGGTCATTTCTTATGATTTCATTGAGGCACCTCACTACTACCGAACCCGATACCGTTATTTTCTGTCTCCTATGATTAAACCTTATGATAAACTTACAACTGAACTATCTTGTTCATTACTGTCTTTCTCCCTCAAGTTTCCCCCCTTTAGTGCCTACTGAATCTCTAAAATTCTAGTCTCCCAGTGTATGACTCTCCTCTTACTGATCCGATTCTCGTCCAACACTACACCCGTTTCCGTGTTGTAAAGACAAAACAACCTTAAGTGCCATGAAGTATAGGTTCCTTCTAAATCTTTCTATCAGATATCTCCTCATACTACAAATTCTTTCACAGTCGCTACTATTGAAACACTAATGGCCGTACACGTATTCGACGACGACGTCGAATCGGCGAAGTCGGCACAGACTGAGACACATTGGGGTTCCTGCGGTCCGAGGAGACAGGTACCCTAAAGAGTCCGTTCCGATGACCTCACCCAACGGTGAAGGAGGAGGTCCTCCAGAAGGGTTAGGTCCCTAACTTGAGTCCAGAGGACGTAACGTCTGTCTAAGAAATGGTAGAATCGGTGGTCCCTTTGTTTATCGAGTAGTACCAACCTACACGAGGGAATCTCTTTATCAAGTTCCTACTCTAATCTCTACCGGTCTTAACTAGAGAACCGGTGTGGTTTTTAACCTCCAGTCGACCTCTTTCTTACTTGTCAATGTTTTCATTAACTCTTTCTCGTTGACCACTCCATCCTACTTTCGGTCTCCTTACACAATACATTCTTCGGCTCTCTTTGTTTTTATAAAATTCTGTTCCTTTTAACGGTTAGCACAGTTACGAAGACTTTCAAGACTATTCTCTTTCTTTTCACTGACAAACTGTGTCGTTGAACCCTTATTGACTACTAATATCGTTACGTCTTTCAATAACTTTTCGGATTGATCTTCACCCAATCCTCTCTTACCTTCCCGTTTTCACTTAATTATGAGACGGGGGACGGTGCACAGTCATCCCTTTGTGACGTAAAACGTCTTCACCCGGAAAGTCACCCGGAGGTAGATCCACCGCACCATCTTTACAGTATCTCTTTACCTATTTTCTTTCTATTTTATTAGTACAAGAGACTCTACCTCTTTAAAGTCACTAGGATTATAAAGTAATTTGATTAAAATCATATTAGAATAATATCCAGTTCGGGGTGAGATTTATTATTTTTACAAAATCCTTTCATACTTTTGATGAGTGTAGGTCTTCTATGGCTGACTATGTATTTAACTTTGTGTCTAATTGGAGACCTATCCCATTCAACGGGAACTGAATGTACTTCAAAGTACCCCCTTTAATTATGAGATTCAGAACTCTTCCTATTACCATGAACCTACTCATTCGCTCTTTCTGCTCATCCACACAGAAGGTCATATCGATTCCATGATATTTACAACCATTCTAGATTTCTCCATTTAATTTGATCAGTCAAATCGTCGATCGAATATTGAAACATAAATTAATCATCATTCCCCTGCTGTTTCCGTTTAACCTTCACCAGTTTGTCCTCTACCGTTCTCACTTACAGCTGTAAGATCCTTAGTCGCTTGATTTTACCTGACCTTACCCACTTAAATTGAGTCTACTGGTAATGTAGATGATGACACCCGTCCTTAGGGAGTCTTCTTTACCTCATCGGTAGTACCAGTTGTTTTCTCAAGTTTTACGTCATGAACCTACGTCAGAGTTTTTACTGTCTTACTAGAGACAAGTAAAGGTTCCGTTTGGTAAGTTATAATGTCATTAGGTTCAGATACGGGGTTGTTCATTACGACTTCTTCGACTTCAACTCACCAAGATACTTCTGGATGTTCTGGAAAATCTTGATTGTGGGTTTTTTCTACAGGAAAAGTAATATCCCCTGACCTTACGTTTTCATCCTTCAGTTCTTTGTGGACCTCATTGTCCGTTTAAACCGGAACCTTACATCTTACTTCGTCCCGTTTCTGATTATCTCAAAACGGTTCTTTTACGTGACCAGTATCGGTTGTGGGAGAAGGTTGTTGTGTTCTCTTCTGAGATATTTACCTGTAGTGGTCTACCAGTTGTGACTTTAGTCTAACTAATATAAGAGACGTCGTTTTCTACCTCTTCGAGTTATACCAGTTGTTTTTGTTCTGGTCCTCGACTGACACCGAGTCTAGTACTTTAAGAATAATGGTTTAAGTCTGAATTTAACTTCTTTCATCCCTTTTGGTGATCTGGTAAGTCCATACTGGATTTAGTTTAGGGAATACTAATATGTCACCTTCACTCTTTATCTAAATTCCTGGATCTTGACTATCTATCTCACGGACTACTTGATACCTTACTCCAAGTACTGTAACATGTCCTCTGTCCCTAGTTCTGATAGGGGTACCTTTTCTTTACGTTTTTTCGTTTTACCGACAGACCCCTCCGGAATGTTTATCGACACTTTTCTTCTCTTCGTTTTTCGTTTCCTTTTCTCCTTTCTATTTTCGTAGACTTACGTCTCAAGGTTTCTTATCGTTCTTCTCTATTCTTTCGGAAGAAGTCGCTAGTTACGTTTCTTTATCTCCTTTTTTTTGTCTTACCCTTTCTGATCTCTAGAGAAGTTCTTTTAATCTCTATGGTTACCTTGTAAAGTACGTTTCTACCCGAGCTATTTCCTGTCTTTACCAGACCTGGATTATCTTCGTCTTCTATAATTCTTCTCCACCGTTCTTATGTGTCTTCTTGATATGTTTTTCCTAGAAGTACTGGGTCTATTAGTACTACCACACTAGTGAGTGGATCTGGGTCTGTAAGACCTTACACTTCAGTTCACCCGGAATCTTTCGTAGTGATGCTTGTTTCGATCACCTCCACTACCTNTTACCCTTTCTGATCTCTAGAGAAGTTCTTTTAATCTCTATGGTTACCTTGTAAAGTACGTTTCTACCCGAGCTATTTCCTGTCTTTACCAGACCTGGATTATCTTCGTCTTCTATAATTCTTCTCCACCGTTCTTATGTGTCTTCTTGATATGTTTTTCCTAGAAGTACTGGGTCTATTAGTACTACCACACTAGTGAGTGGATCTGGGTCTGTAAGACCTTACACTTCAGTTCACCCGGAATCTTTCGTAGTGATGCTTGTTTCGATCACCTCCACTACCTCAACGTCAACTCGACAAAGTTTAGGACTTTCTACTACGACACTTTCACGACGTGAGTTATACGGTCGTTTAAACCTTTCGAGTCGTCATCGGTGTCCTGACCTTTTCCAGGGAAAAGTAAGGTTAGGGTTTCTTTTCGTTACGGTTTCTTACGAGTTTGATGACGTGTTAACGTGAGTAGAGTGTGCGATCATTTCATTAAGAGGTTCGGTCCGAAGTCGTTATGCACTTCGCACTTGAAGGACTACAAGTTCGACCAAAATCTTTTCCGTCTCCTTGGTCTCTAGTTTAACGGTTGTAGGTGACCTAGTACCTTTTTCGTTCTCTCAAGGTCTTTTTGTAGATAAAGACGAAATAATTGATACGGTTTGGAAACTGACACACCTAGTGTTATTAACACCTTTTAAGACTTTCTCTACCCTTATGGTCTGGTGGACTGGACGGAGAACTCTTTAGACATACGTCCGGTCATTCGTTGTCAATCTCGACCTGTACCTTGTTGTCTGACCAAGGTTTATCCTTTTCCTCATGTAGTTCCGACATATAACAGTGGGACGAATAAATTGAAGATACGTCTCATGTAGTACTCTTTACGACCTGACCTCCTTTGTGTTCGACCTTAGTTCTAACGACCCTCTTGATAGTCAGTGGAGTCTATACGTCTACTGTGGTGGGAATACCGTCTTTCACTTCTCCTTGATTTTTCGGAGAACTACTTTCATTTTCTCCTCTCACTTTTTCAACCGAATTTCGAGTTGTAAGTCTTTTGCTTCTAGTACCGTAGACTAGGGTAGTGAGGTACCCTTTATCTACCCCTTTGTCACCTTTATCACAGTCTGAAATAAAAAAACCCGAGGTTTTAGTGACGTCTACCACTGACGTCGGTACTTTAATTTTCTGCGAATGAGGAACCTTCCTTTCAATACTGGTTGGATCTATCGTATAAGTTTTCGTCTCTGTAATGAAACGGTTGTTTCCAGACAGATCAGGTCCGATACCAAAAAGGTCATCAGTACATACCTACACTCTCAACCTGACACTTCTTCCGACTCGCGGTTTCTTAACTACGAAAACTTGACACCACAACCTCTTCTGAAAACTCTTAGGGAATCTGAAGTTCCTCTAGGTTGGTCAGGTAAGACTTCCTCTAGTCGGGACCCTAAAGAAACCTTCCTTACTACGATTTTGACTTTGAGGTCATGAAACAGATGGAGTACGCTTCTCAACTGAGTAACCTTTTCTGAGACTACGACCCTCCCTAACCCCCGTCCTCCTTTTCCCCAGCTAGGTCCTACTCTACCACCCTACCATAATGACTGAGCTACCTGCACTCAGACTCACTTGGGGTCCTCAACCACTACCTGTCCCTCCGGACTACACGACGCTAAGTACCCCAACGTTTCTCAGCCTGTGCTAACACTCTGACTTGACTTGACTAGACTTCCCCTACTGTCTCCTACTCTACCAACCAACCGTAGTGGCTGAGTTGCCTGTACTCAGACTCGTTTGAGACTCTCTACCTTTTGCTATCCCTTCGGACTACACGACGTCAGGTACCGCAGTGTTTCGTAACCCGAGTTGGCTCGTTGACTTGTTGTTATCTGTTATAATTTATAAATTCTACTTTTATTCGTTATTCACATTAGTTACCTACTAAACTAAACGATTATGTCCAAAATTCATGAGATGATTGAGTCTTGCTGGACTTTATTTAGTGTGTTCAAAATGGGTGTTCTTTTTTTTTATTTCCAGTTATGTACCTTCTAGAACTAGGATACCTTAAATAGTACTACATTTACCCCTCGGTCCTTTCTCTTAATGTTTCGCTTACAATAAGTATTCCCGACTAAACCTCCTTTTTCTTACCATCACTCGTTCGGGAGTCATACTCCGATGACTTTATCTGGACTACTCTCGATTACTCGATACTTTATCCCGTCTTCTAAAGTTTCTCAAGCTTCCTTTTTGTTTTGTTTTGTAACGACCACCTGACTACCGTTAAATAGGACACCAATTGAGGTTCCACTCGGTCTGAAAAAAGTGAAATGTCACTTACTTAGGTACTAGACTCCAAATGGCGACCGACTTTACATACTTACCACCTTTTTCCACCTCGACTCCTCGATATTACTCTCTGTCTACATCTTTTTCTCGTAACTCTCAGAAGACGTCACACCGTTTAACGTCACACACTAACCAAATGGGTGCTCCTATGAGCCGTAAGTGACGTCGGTAGTCTCTCCTAAAGCGAATAAAAACAGGTAGACGAAGTCGGGTCCTATAGGAGAGGAGATTATAGGTGTAAGAGTCCTACAAAAGGGATCGTTATCGACCTCCGATCTTTCCTCTTTTTACTTTTCGGTAGAGGAGGAGTTTAACAAGACTCTGAATCAAGTCAGAACCCCCACCACCAAGTACTACGTGAGTGTGAATCGTTACAAACCAAGGTTGTACATTTTACCTATTTTCATAACGACAAGACTAACTTCGACCCTATTTTCGGATTTACAGATCAGAAGAACCGACCGGGATGTTCCAGGGGGATTACCGGAAACAACCTGACATCCTTCACGTCAATCTTTTGGTGACTAGGTCGTGGGAACAAAGGTACGACCCTTTGTCTTAGAGTCTCTCTACTTCACTGAAGACGTCCCAGGGTCTCGAAAAGTCACCGAATTATTACCGACTTTATTCCAGGGTTAGGACGTGAAATAGAGTGTTATTTAAGTAAAATAGGTCTTAATTTCCGACAGAAAGACGAAAGGACACCAAAGGTTGGGTAACATAATTTGTACAGAAAAAAAAAAAAAAAAAAAAAATTAAGAATACAACTGTAGACCCCAGAATGACTACCATCCCTTTGACGGGGAAGGTTCCGTTCAGTTCACAACATGGGAAGTATACGTTTGATTGGTTGAGTTAAGGGTTGGGGGAGTTTGTGTGTGTAGAGAAGACTAAGAATCTGGGGTTATCAGGAGACGAAATTAGTGGCGTAGGGTCTCGTACGACTTTAAATGTGATCGACTGGGATTTGGCCGAATGGACGGAGTCGACAAGGGGGAGGGGGTACCTTTGGTATCATTTCCAAAAACGGGTACAAAGAGGGGTGAGAAGGTGGGGACTAGGTGGGAACAGGAAGAGGTATACTGGGACGTGACTCACCATGCAGGGGAGGAGAACCCTCGACACTCATCGTATAACACAAAAGTCACCACCAGTAGAGTACTAGACAACCAGAGTGTTGTGGACTTATTATTATTTGGGTTGTAACATTTTGTGTGCACGGAGATTGGGAAAAGAAGAAACGAAACAGACAGCGTGGGTGACACCACACTCGGGGATGAAACGTAGTATGTACATGGACCGTGTTTCTCGTTTGTGTATTATGTATCTACAATTTTAGTACGGAGGACACTCGAAATTTTAATACTAATCTTTCAATGAAAAGTACGTCTTTGAAGAAGATCCGTACTATTAACTAGAGTCACTCCAGTAACAGTTCAGAATGGACCCTTTTTATTCTGTACGTAGGTCCATTGACAATATTTTTTAATTATGTAATACAGTTTTATTTCCGAGTTTATTCTAAGTACTTGTAGATGGTCTTTTACTTTATGATGTCCTTCCACTTTGTACTTCACCTTCATCACTACTATTTCGTAAGTCAACCTTTCATACTTTATTTGTTTCAGTATTTACCTCTCTTTGTAGCCCGGTAAATTAATAAAACGAAGTGACAGCGACAAGTCAGTGATTGAGTACAGACTACGAAACTCTGGGGTACTTGTCGTGTGGTCCGAAGGAGCAGGAAGTGACAGAGGGTCTCAAACAAGTTTGAGTGTAGGTAACGAAATTTGTGGAGTTTTATAGTTGTAAAGGAAATCCTTTTACATTTTTGTGTAGTCATACTGGATCTTCTATTCTGAGAAGACGAAAGACGTAGATTGGTTGACAAAAGGTAAATGAGGAGATTCTTCTGGACCGTGGTAAAAACCGTGGTAAAAATTGTGGTGACCGTGGCAACAACAAAAAAAAAAAAGGGTTGTCGTAAACAAGTAAAACACAGAGACATATTGTGAGACCCCTAAGAGTGTAGTAAAGTGTAAAAAAGTAACAACGATATAAATAATACCACTAGACACTACTCACCAGAAACAATCCCAACAGTGACAAACCTCCATGGTACGGGTGTATTCTCCCATATAAGTTAACTGTGTACACCACACACAAGACTGACGAGGTTACTGGTTAACAGAAGTATATAGAGAGGGTTAGGAACCGAGAGGGATAAAGGACTTTGTATTGTCATAACTATAATCCGGTTACTTATTGAGAAGACCCCGGAGGTTCATAAGTCCACTTTCTTTCTCAACGTACAAAGAGTGAAATATAGGTTTCGATCGGTACTAATTCGAAGTACGTCTTCCATATAACTTTCGGTTCTGTCCGATTTTCATTCCGAGAAAAAACGGTTTGTAAATCGGTTCATCATTTGTGTTTTTAAGAACTTCCTTTAATTTTTCCCGAAGAGGTCTCTTGCGTACTCATTATTTTATTTTCTCGCTTTATCGGAATAACGATTATAATCTCAAAAGCAACAGACCTATCTTCTGGTTTGGTCAGTGTTGTAAGGGAATTTAGTTTCGGATTAGGTCTCACTCCGGGATTGAGAAATTAAGAAACTCCAGACTCTCTCTACTTCCACGAGGTCTTCTACAATCTTCGATAGTCTCTTCGACTATCGAACCAAGTGCTTCAAATTTCTTTCTACAGAAGAGGTATTACAGTTTCGCGTCCACTTCGTCGTTCACGTTTAAGTCTTCGACGTTGTTCAATAGATCTTCTAAATCGATCGATTCTAGTAAAGAGGTTCACCGAAGTGATACGTTGGTTAAAATTCACAGTTACTTTGTCGGAAAATACCCTTCTTCTACGGTAGATTCTGAAGATATCGATCTTACCTTTTCAGTTACGGACCGAAGTTTCGAAATTACCTGTCCGACTGAGGGATCGAAAGGACTCTCGAGTCGACCATTTCTTGGACGGACGTCACGTCCTCTGGGTCCAAACTAAGGACCCAGTCCTTCTAGGGGACTTCTTTCCTATCCGATAGACGAGGTCACAAGACCGGACCTCTTAAATACCTGACATATCAAAGTACCCCATCGTTTCTTAACTTGTGCTAACTCACTGAAAATGAGTGAGTGTCGGTCATTGACTTTTAACTTTGATCACGTGTGGCAAAACTTTTAGAGGATCTGAGATACCCGATACTTCAGGAGTGGGGTCAGAGTAGTGTCCTGTTATGAGTACACAGTAAAGTCGGGGTTCTCAGGGGTTTCCTACCCGACTCTGGAAACGACGTTTAAGTTACGTCAAGTTGAAGAGGGAGAACGACTAAGACGAAGGGAGTAGGGAGTGGGGAGTACTTACAACAAGAGTTCTCATGATAATCGTTCAGAGCATGTGTGATTAAGTCTCAGACCCACATAAGAGTTCCTTGGACTAGATCGTGTCCCTCTAATTTTTTTTTTTATCATTTTCGAATTGAGTGAGAACTTAGGTATACCATCGTTTGGGTACGAGACTTAGCGATACTTGTGATTGAGTTCGTGGGGAATTGTCTGTGACTTCGTAGTGTTTACCTCTGAAACCTTTTACTCGTGCCGAGAAAACGGACTTCAAACTCTAATTAAACCCGTGGCATAATAAACGAGTCTCTTCTTTACCTTATTAAAAAGTGAAAGATTAACCTCAGTTTCAATATGTTGTTTGGACGCTAACTAAAGAATGTTACAATAGTTAAGTTTATTAAAACTCTTAGCCTGTTCTTTATTATCTAGGGGATCCGAGTGAGTAAAAAATTAGACCTTAACGTACTGGTTACAGTGACGAACTCACGAACGTGATTATCTTTTGAGTTCGAAGCTCCAATCACCAAGGGTTTTCTATCAGGTACAAGGTCCAGTCACTACCGTCTCAAGACGACCGTTCAATGTAGAAGTTATTCATAGACAATTTGTTTACTTAATAATTTGTAGTGACATCCGAAAAAGACTTATCCTTAAAAAGAACACATTACACAACTCGTATATAAAAATATTCAGGAAGGTCTACTAAGACTACGTGTTAGTCCTAGTTCGGTCGTAGTTCCTCTAACGATGTAATTAAGAATAATCCGTTTTATATATACTGCAATTAAACGGTAAATGGATAAAATAAAATTTTACCACAATCCTGAAGGGACAACCATGTCATCCATTCTTAGGTGAACGGTTACGTCCCCTGTGTCCAAACTGGGGACCAGACCCTCCTAAGGTATTCGACGCCTCGTTATTTACGCTCGCCGTCCTTATGACCCGCGAGACCTCGGGTGTGAAACGTCGATGACTTCGAGTATACGGACACGAGACTTTGTTCTCTTCGGTGGTGTCACTTTTCAGACACGTGGCACTACTCCTCCTTGGGGACGAGGGGCGTCGAGTTCTTTCGGGAACGTGTCGTTGTTTCTGGGTCGTGTTGGTTTTTATTTATTTATATAAAAAATTAATGATTTTAAAAAAAATTTACATTTTTCATTTTACAACAACTAACACCTTTTTGTATATCGTTTGAAGATTCGTTTTTACACGTTAAGTCATTGTAATTCGTATAAGTATTACAATAGGTTAGTAGTGATAAATGAAGATGTCAAAAAGGGTTTTTCTTTGAACATGGACAATTTGTTAGTGGGGGGAAGGGGGGAGGATGGTGGAGACTCTAACGAGAAGTAATAGAACTAGGTAGGTTTAGTCAAATAGAGGACCATTACAAATATAGAGAACAAAACGAGGGACTCGGATTAGTATAGTCTGATTTGTACGGGGAGACCGTACTAATCTTCTGATATGTATAGTACTAAAAAGAGAAGAACTAGACAAAGATAAACAGATTTAGGGAAAGTTTTGAACGAGAGACTTTGGACCGCACCAAACTTGTCCTTCGTATTTCGTCTCGATAGAGGATAGACCTCCGACTGTAATATAAAGAAATTAAATCGGAATTCAACAAAATCAAAACCCTCTTCGAAAAAATAAGAAGACTATATGTAACTTGAACTGTTGATTAAAAAGTATACCCGATAACCATTCAGAGTAAAGGAATACACGTTTCTACAAAGATTCTTAGATTTAAGTCCTGAAATGTAAGTAGGAAAATTTTAAACAAATTTCGCGAAAAAAAAAAGACGGTTGACTCGAGAAAACACTAGATTATGACGTTAAATTAATAATCGGACTAAGTTCACTCAAAGTTTATGATAATGGTCCGACATAGAAAGTCCCGTAGACTTTTCTACTTTCTTATATTCTCTCTCTCTCTCTCTTATATTTCTTATATATGTATAGTCAAGTCAAGTCAACGAGTCAGCACAGGATGAGAAACGTTGGGGTACCTGTCGTCGTACGATCCGAAGGGACAGGTAGTGATTTACCTGTCTCGAACGAGTTTGAGTACAGGTAGCTCCACTACTACGGTAGGTTGGTAGAGTAGGAGACAACAGCGAAGATGAGGGTGGAAGTTAGAAGGGGTCGTAGTCCCAGAAAAGTTTACTCAATCAAGAAACGTAGTCCACCGGTTTCATAACCACAAAGTCGAAGTCTTAGTCAGGAAGGTTACTTATAAGTCCTGACTCAGGGAAATCCTACCTGACCAACCTAGAGGAACGTCAGGTTCCCTGAGAGTTCTCAGAAGAGGTTGTGGTGTCAAGTTTTCGTAGTTAAGAAGCCACGAGTCGAAAGAAATATAAGGTTGAGAATGTAGGTATGTACTGATGACCTTTTTGGTATCGAAACTGATGTACCTGGAAACAACCATTTCATTACAGAGACGAAAAATTATGCGACAGATCCAACCAGTATCGAAAAGAAAGTTCCTCGTTCGTAGAAAATTAAAGTACCGAAGCCAGTGGTAGAAGTCGTTAAAACCTCGGGTTCTTTTATTTTAGAGAGTGAGAAAAGTAACAAAGGGTTAGATAAACGGTACTTCACTACCCTGACTTACGGTACTAGAAACAAAAGACTTAAAACTCGAAATTCAGTTGTAAAAGTGAGAGGAGAAAGTGAAAGTAGTTCTCCGAGAAATCAAGAAATTAAAGACAGTATTCCCACCATAGTAGACGTATAGACTTCAATAACTATAAAGAGGGTCTTTAGAACTAAGATCGAACACGAAGTAGGTCCGTAAAGTGTACTACATGAGACGTATATTCAATTTATTCGTCCCACTGATATACGTCGGAACTATATGAGGAAAGGGTTAAGCCTTGGTCAGACAACAAGGTACAAGTCAAGATTGACAACGAAGAACTTAACGTATGTACAAAGAGTTCTCCGTCTAGTTCACCAGACTATAAGGGTAGAGAAAGTCTTAAAAAGTCAAACAACACTAGGTGTCTCAGTTTCCGAAACCAGATCAGTTATTTCGTCTTTATCTACAAAAAGACCTTGAGAGAACGAAAAAAACACTAGGTCACCTACAACCTGTGAACTAAAGACCAAGGAGACGGAAGAGGTTTTGGTGGAAATTGTAGACCTTCCAGTGTCAAAGGAATGACAACTTCGGACCGAACCTCTTAAAACTTGTAATGAAACGCTCCCACACTCTACTTACGTTGGGGTGCAGGTTCCTCACCACCGATGTGCCCATGTCTTTCCGGATCTCCTCGATAAGGTGCAACTTCCAGTCCTACCCACCTCCACTCCTCTATGGGGAGCAGGTTCTATTCTTCGTCGCAGACGCGAAACGACCTCATCGGCACTTCTCTATGGGGTGCAGATTCCATTCTCTTTGGATTCATTCTGTCATCCACAACGTTCTCCCGTAGTTTCCCGTCTGTGTGACTTTGGTATGAGTGTCTTTTGATTAGTTAGATTAGTGTGATCCTGGTGTCGAAACACATTGAGTTACTTTGATTCGGTGCGGGTACCCAGGTGGGTTTCTACCCACTCAGTACCACCTCTCCAGACTGTCTTACACCAGGTGACCTCTTCCCTTACCGTTTGGTGAAGTCATAAGAACGGAACTCTTGGGGTACTTGTCATAGTTTTCCGTTTTACTATCTTATGCCTTTCTCCTTGAGAGGTCCAGTTATCCATGGGTTATACGATGACCTCTAGTCACCTCTTTATTGAGGTCTTTCTTACTTCTCTACCTTGGGTTCGTTTTTGTTATGGGTCATCACCTACACTGACCATTATCTTCGTTCCAGACTACGACATTTCTTGTTATAACGTATCCTTGGACCTTATAGTCCAGGTACTTAGTTCCGTTTAACCTTCACCAGTTTATCCTCTACCGTTCTCACTTGCAGTTGTAAGATCCTTTGTCACTTGATTTTACCTGACCTTACCCACTTAAATTGAGTCTACTGGTAATATAGATGATGACGCCCGTCCTTAGGGAGTTTTCTTTTCCTCATCGGTAGTATCAGTTGTTTTCTCAGGTTTTACTCATGAACCTACGTTAGAGTTGTTACTGTCTTACTAGAGACAATCAAAGGTTCCGTTTGGTAAGTAAAATAGTGTCATTAGGTTCAGATACGGGGTTGGTCATTGTGACTTCTTCGACTTCAACTTGCCAAGATACTTCTGGAAAATCTTGATTGTGGGTTTTTTCTACAGGAAAAGTAATATCCCATAACCTTACGTTTTCATTCTTCAGTTCTTTGTGGACCTCATTGTCCTTTTAAACCGGAACCTTATACCTTACTTCGTCCCGTTTCTGATTATCTCAACACGGTTCTTTTACGTGACCAGTATCGCTTGTGGGAGAAGGTTGTTGTGTTCTCTTATGAGATATTTACCTGTAGTGGTCTACCAGTTGTGACTTTAGTCTAACAAATATAAGAAACGTCGGTTTCTACCTCTGCGATTTATACCAGTTGTTTTTGTTCTGGTCCTTTACTGACACCGAGTCTAGTACTTGAGGAATATGGGTCTGAATTTAAGTTCTTTCATCCCTTTTGGTGATCTGGTAAGTCCATACTGGATTTGGTTTAGGGAATACTAATGTTTCACCTTCACTCTTTATCTAAATTTCCTGATCTAGACTATTTATCTCACGGATTACTTGATACCTTACTCCAAGCACTGTAACACGTCCTCTGTCCCTAGTTCTGGTAGGGGTACCTTTTCTTTACGTTTTTTCGTTTTACCGACAGATCCCTTCGGAATATTTATCGACACTTTTCTTCTCTCCGTTTTTCGTTTCCTCTTTTCCTTTCTATACTCGTAGACTTACGTCTAAAAGTTTCTTCTCGTTCTTCTCTATTCTTTCGGAAGAAGTCACTAGTGACGTTTCTTTATCTCCTTTTCTTGTCCTACCCTTTCTGATCTCTAGAGAAGTTCTTTTAATCTCTATGATTCCATTGTAAAGTACATTTCCACCCGAGTTATTTCCTGTCTTTACCCTACCTGGATTGTCTTCGTCTTCTATAATTCTTCTCCACCGTTCTTATGTGTCTTCTTGACATGTTTTCTCTAGGAGTGCTGGGTCTATTAGTACTACCACACTAGTGAGTAGATCTGGGTCTATAGGACCTTACACTTCAGTTCACCCGGAACCTTTCGTAGTGATGTTTCGATCACCGCCACTACCTTAAGGTCTACTGGACAAAGTTTAGGATTTTCTACTACGACATTTTCACGACGTGAGTTATACGGTCGTTTAAACCTTTTGAGTCGTCACCGGTGTCCTGACCTTTTCCAGTCAAAAGTAAGGTTAGGGTTTCTTTCCGTTACGGTTTCTTACGGGTTGATGACGTGTTAACGTGAGTAGAGTGTACGATCATTTCATTAGGAGTTTTAAGAGGTTCGGTCCTAAGTCGTTATGCACTTGGCACTTAAGGGACTACAAGTTCGACCAAAATCTTTTCCGTCTCCTTGGTCTCTAGTTTAACGGTTGTAGGCGACCTAGTACCTTTTTCGTTCTCTCAAGGTCTTTTTGTAGATAAAGACGAAATAACTGATACGGTTTCGGAAACTGACACACCTAGTGTTGTTTGACACCTTTTAAGATTTTCTCTACCGTTATAGTCTGGTGGACTGGACGGAGAACTCTTTGGATATACGTCCAGTGCTTCGATGTCAATCTTGACCTGTACCTTGTTGTCTGACCAAGGTTTATCCTTTTCCTCATGCAGTTCCGACATATTACAGTGGGACGAATAAATTGAAGATACGTCACATGTAGTACTCTTTGCGACCTGACCTCCTTTGTGTTCGACCTTAGTTCTAACGACCCTCTTTATAGTTATCGGAGGCTATATGTCTACTGTGGTGGGAATACCGTCTTTCACTTCTCCTTGATTTTTCGGAGAACTACTTTCACTTTCTCCTCTCACTTTTTCAACCGAATTTCGAGTTGTAAGTCTTTTGCTTCTAGTACCGTAGACCAGGGTAGTGAAGTACCCTTTATCTACCCCTTTGTCACCTTTGTCACAGTCTGAAATAAAACACCCCGAGGTTTTAGTGACGTCTACCACTGACGTCGGTACTTTAATTTTCTGCGAATGAGGAACCTTCTTTTCAATACTGGTTGGATCTATCGTACAAGTTTTCGTCTCTGTAATGAGACGACTGATTCCAGACAGATCAGTTCCGATACCAAAAAGGACACCAGTGCATACCTACACTCTCAACCTGACACTTCTTCCGACTCGAGGCTTCTAAACTACGAAAACTTGACACCACAACCTCTTCTGAGAACTCTCAGGGAACCTGACGTTCCTCTAGGTTGGTCAGGTAAGACTTCCTCTAGTCGGGACCCTAAAGAAACCTTCCTTACTACGAATTCGACTTTGAGGTCATGAAACCGGTGGAGTACCCTTCTCAACTGAGTAACCTTTTCTGAGACTACGACCCTCTCTAACCCCCGTCCTCCTCTTCCCCATCGATCTACCGTAGTGCCTGAGTCTGCACTCAGACTCACTTGAGGCCCTCAACCACTACCTGTCCCTCCGGACCGAACGACGCTAAGTGCCCCAGCGTTTCTCAGTCTGTGTTGACTCGCTGACTGGACTTGACTCTACTAACGTTAACACGCCATCAAACTTGTAAGAAACCATAACGGAAAGAAACCCTAACCTTACTTTTGACTGGAAAAGGTCAGGTCGATTACTAGTGAGGGTTAAAGGACAGTATAACTCCCGTCGTGAAAGTAGTGTAGCAGAAAATCCTAAACTTTATTGAGTCGACCTTAAGGTAGTGGAGTGATCGAAACAAGTATCACCTGTATCGAAACGAGTATCGAAACAAGTATTATACACGACTTAAAATATACAGAACCCTTTGGAATATGTTACGAAATCTTATCGGTAGACAAATTATTAAGTATTATTAATGACTCTTGGATTGTATATAGTTCATGTTTTGACATATGAGACGTTATGATACCACGCAATCCTTTTAAATCATGGCAAATCATAACCTGTAACCCTATCCGACGTGAAGATATTACCGGTGGATTTCTACACGACGGGATGTCATTAGAGGTCCTAGACACTAGTACCACTATATAGTAATGGTGCTATATTCATATAAAACAATACAATATACTGTGTCAACTGAAATTATATACCTACCCTAATGGAATAGAACATAATAGTACCGTTTGGTCAGCGGTAGTACACTCAGGGATTTTCGTCTCTCGAAAAAAGGATCAACCATGTCTTCTCCTCAGTCTCTCGGGACTTCGTACTCTTCCTGGGTCACACACCAACAAGGAGTAGTATACCTTCTCTCCGATACACTCTTCACAGTCACTGACATGACTCAATCGGTTTTTCGAGTAGACCCACAAAAGTATTGTAGATTTATCGTTACACGGTCAGATTTGGAACCGAACTTTTCCGTAGTATACAAAAGGTACTAGGGAAAACGTAGACGGTAAAGTCCCCTTCTTACTCCTGATCAGTTGGACAACTGGGTCCCTTTTCCTCTGGTCGCCTCGTCTCGGTCGGTCTAGCCGTTGGTTGTCTTACTTCGTCTCGACGGAGGTCACAATATCGGACTTCTTCTCGAGGACTGAATCAGGTCGGAGGAAGTCGGTTTTGGGACACTAAAAACTCTTATTTACTAAAACAAAATTTGGTGACGTTTGAGGTGGACACGTTATAATAACACTGTTGCCAATTCACGATGTTCAGAACTCTCAATTCATCGTCTCCTGTCTTCACTTCTACCAATTCTTTCAGCAGGAACTAGTAGTCTCAATTATTCGTATTGTCTACCAAATCAAAAATGACGTCAGACTGGTGTTCGAGATACGAGAGTTGGTAATTAACATCAGTAATGTTAGTGAGAACCCAAAATCGAAGCCTGACCCTTCATCCTCGTCCCCCACCACTAGTGAAACCTTAAGTAGTAAGTTTAGAATGCAGAGCAATACACTTTAACGACAATCTCACCGGTAAGAAAAGAATTCTTCACTCCATAATCGTCCTCTTAAGCCGAGGGTGTTTCTTTGTTTGTCTCCAGAGTCGTCGACAGACTAACACTGGTACAGTAGGTAGCAGGGGGTTCGACGAGTCCCTGTCACTACGTCACAGGGTCCGACGGAGACTTTGTCCGTTCGTCGACCTGAGCTCGTCCTTCGACCACTAAATTCCGCCACAGATATGGTAAGGTACGACGATGAGACGGGAGTCCCCTTAAGTGTATTCACCCCTGACCTACTCGAGAGGTCCCTCCGCCAGTAGAATCGGTATGACTTTAAATACCTCCACAAAGGTCTACCTACGGTTGTTTGGTCAATTCGAAGTTTTTGGACTTTCCAGAGAAGGGAACGAAGTGAGGTAAATATGACGATGGTAGATCAATGCTCTAAGCTCGTCACTAAGAATCCCGGAGCCCAGACCCAATGTCTATACTCTCGGTAGAGAAGAAAGAATAAAGGTAGATTCCGAAGTATAGGGAGGGAAACGGGAGAAACATAACGGGTAGGATTTTTCTCAGTATCACCTATTCTATGCCATAGTCTCAGTACCTAAACTTAGGGTTTATTGTTATGAATAGTGACGTATTAACGGTTACAATAATTTATCTAAAATCGTTCGATAATCATAATAATAGTGTCACTTATTAACAAATTACATTTTATATTTTAACATATCTATATACCGAGGGACCACCGAGTCTATATTTCGTAGACGGACGTCACACCCTCTGGGCCCAAGGTAGAGACCTCTTTCCAGGGGACCTCTTTCTTTACCGGTGGGTGAGGTGATGGGAACGGACCTTTTAGGGTACCTGTCTCCTCGGACCACCCGATGTCAGGTCCCCCAGCGTTTGTCAGTCTGTGCTGACTCACTGAAGTGAGTGAGTGTATATATATAATGTAATATATATATATTAAAGTCTGGTATTCAGACACTCCATCCCTCGTACTGAGAGTGAGATTTTTCTTTCTTTGACCTTGAGTCTTTTACATTTGTGGGATAGATTATAGGATGTCAATTACCCACCACTTTGATTGGGACTTGGGGTATAAAATCCGAAATCTTTAGTGAGACGGTTTAACGGAGTTACCGGGTGAAGGGTCGATATTCGTGACCAGTTGATTAGGTTAAAGAAAATCTAAGTAAAACAAAAGGACTTTTTCTTTTGGTACTATTATAAAGATAGTCAGACCTAAGTAAATCGATGCTCACTATCTGTTATGTTGTGTATGACCAATTCCCTGTTTTCTTTTTTATGACTAACTACATTAAAACCCCCCTGATCTCTGGGTCTGTTACAGTAAAGAGTTGTGACAAATAGAAACCCAACCAGTACCCGAAGGAAGTATCGAGTCAACCATTTCTTAGACGGACGTTACGTTCTCTGGGTCCAAGCTAAGGACCCAACCCTTCTAGGGGACCTCTTCCTTTACCGTTGAGTGAGGTCATAAGTAGGGACCTTTTAGGGTACCTGTCTCCTCGGACTACCCGATGTCAGGTACCCCAGCGTCCTCAGCCTGCACTGAATCACTGATTTGGTGGTGGTGGTGTTGCGACCATCTCAGGGACATCCCTGACACCACAAGTGCCGTTAATGTCCGAATCTGGAATGACCGGTGTCGTTTAGGTCACTGGTTTTTTACACAGGAATTCATTTTCGAAATAGGATTCTATCAAATAATTTTAGTCAGGTCATCGTATTCCTGTCTTATGTGACTAACATGAACTGAAGTCGGGAATCTCTTCCCCAACAACTTGGATGAGAGTAACATCTCTCATCTAACAAGAAATTTTTTAGTTGTACAAAAATGATCTTCTAATTCCTTGGACCGTAAAAAATTCGTAAATTATTACATATTAACATAAGAAACGTTGTAGGGGTCCTCATTCAACCCATCCATAATAATCTTGGTAGAACATAGACTTCTTTGATACCGAATCTCTTCAATTACGTAAAAATGTCCTAGTGTGTCGATTATTCAACGTTTCAGTCCTTAGTCTGTGTCTATATGGTTGGGGTGTAAGACACACGATTAAAATCTTGACTTTGTTCAGTAGGAGAATTCGCCGTTAGTGAGAGAATTTATTGTCGAGGAAAACTGAATTGGGTCACGAACACTTATATCCTTTTTGACAGAGGAACGTTAGGCATGTTGTTCCTTGATACGGGGATGAATAGTCTTCGTGTAGAAAGACCTGATGAATTTCCAACTCTTAATGGTGGTCGTACAACTTAAAGGATGGAGTATTATAGGGGAGGGTTGACCTTGTCACCCATTAAACTTTTCTGATCACGGTTTTTTTTTTTTTCCAGGAAAGGACAGATAGAATAGTCGAGTTGTCTCGTCCCCACTACCGTCGGGTCCTTTGTACGGTCGTCTGTCTAAAAGGACCCACTTATAATGTGAGAACCGGGTCTCAAATAGAAATATCCATACAACATTCCTCCGTGACTCTCTGTCCTAGAAGTGCCCTGTCCTCAGCATTGTTTCTTCGTCGACACCTTCACATAGAGGTTTCTGAGGTCGACCCTTTAGTGGGTCACCTCTCTTTCATACCTCGTGTTAGACGTTCACCATGTAAATCCTCCCTAGAGTGTGCATGAAGTGTAGGCAAATGGATTTGTGGTCACTTTATAAGACAACAGTAAATTAGGTCACACCACTTCAAACAAGTAACTGTATACCTCTACGAATCTAGAGGTACCCTTTTTTTAGTCATCAGGTTACTCCTTAAGTGCAGGAGACAGAGGAGTTAAGAGTTATTGAAGTACTCATCCATAATAATAAGGGTAAAACTTCTACTCTTTTGGTTCAATTGTTCACAGTGCATTCGTCGGGTTACAAAATTAGTGTCGTATCCACTCTAGGGTGTGACTGGGGGTGACACGACAGGACCGGGGTCTATCAGTGTCTCCTCGTACTTTCGGTGTGGGATTCTACAATTCTGGGTAACAGAGACTTTTGTACCGTAACGCCCACAAACAAAAGAGACAAAATAGAGAGGAAATGACTATCCTAAAAAGTTAAAAACACTACCACTATTACTAATTATTATTCGCATATAGTGAAACCGTTGAGTTTAGTGATAACGTTCAGTTTCTTTTAAACCAATCAAACGTAATTTATAATTTTATTTGAAAAGAAAATGGTATATGGATGTATACAGTGACTTATTAAACACTAATAATATTTAGTTTATTTTACATGACGGATAGGTAATTCTTTATAATCGGTGTAAAAATTGGTACGTGGACCGTTATAAGATACAGGAGACCTAATTTATTACATATTTAATCTGAGAAAGGTTCTCGTGTTATAGAACCCGGTTGTTCTATACTGAGAATACTTATTTGTCATTCGTTTATGATTGTAAAACACGATATCCTTTTACAGTCCCTTTATCCTTTTTCTATAACCTTTTATTGACTCCCTCACTACCCACTCCCCTAAGTGAACACAAACAGTGTACCTATTAACGATTATAAATGTCTTTTGGATTTCTGGATTTCGGGTGTTACAGATGATATAGTGAATTAAATCTTTCGTTCATGTACTTCATAAATCCGTTTTATAATTCTCGTCGATTAATCACTACCTCTGTCGTTCTTTTCGATTCACTGAAGGATCTTTCATCTAATAGTTACGTTCTGTTTTCTTCCAAACCTTGGGTCCGTCCGATTGGGGTTCAGGTTCTGAGAAAGGTGGTATCTTACATCTAAGGACGCATCGTACAGTACGAAAACTTTTACAAAGTGTAAATAAAATAAATGAGAATGAGTCCATCAATAAAAAAAGGATGATGAACTCAACATGGATAAATAAAGTTAAATTATCCCTATTATGTCCAAACGAGTGTGTGAGAATTTGAGGTACTCGATACAGTTGTAATGATGAAGACACATGACTATCCTATCGTCTAATAGAGTGGACAGGATCAATCAGTCCTATTAGTATTGTTGTTTATATATATAACTCTTCAGATCACGGAACGGTCTATGATTTAAATATAGAAAACTTTTCATATATATAAAAAATAATACTTTCGTTATTTACCAGTATAAGTAACAAAAATTTTAGTAAAGTATTCGATATTTACGATGAGTATATTCGTAAGTTCTAACAACAATAATTCAATACTCTGACTCGGTATAATTGAGACACATAGTCAGTTTGTCGTGTCACGGACCTTACATCTTCCCCGAATTATTTTCAAATAACTAATTTTTGTTTCTTGTTTTTGTTTTATCTTTTATGAGTCGTTTCTTTTATTCGAATAGTCTTGAAGTAGGAGGGTTTTATGGGTAATAGGTATTAGTGTAAGGTTTTTTGTGTGACGTATAGATAACACAATATTAATAAACACTTACTAAAGAAACGTTACGACAACAAGACTACGATTCCTTTAATAATCGATCAAATGTGTCTAATAAATGATGTATAGTTCTTTATATAACCCAAGATCCTAATGTTTTCTTTTATTCGGATATTCTTTTGATATAAACTCTACATTTAAAACTTTAATAAAAAATTTTTTTGAATTGATGTATTTCTTTTCGTAAACGATCTTGTTTATTAAAGTGTTAAACATATCTTTATGTTTTTTGGAGCTTATCGGTTTCGTTAGAACTCTTTCTTCTTACCTTGACCTCCTTAGTTGGACGGACTGAAGTCCGAGATGATGTTTCGGTGTCAGTAGTTCTGTCATACCATGACCGTGTTTCTGTCTTTATATCTAGTTACCTTGTTTTATCTTTCGGATCTCTTTTTAGGTGCGTGGATACCTGTGGAATAGAAGCTGTTTCCTTCGTTCTTATATGTTACCTAATTTCTGTTAGAGAAATTGTTCAGTCTCTTTATGAGAACGGACCTTTTAGGGTACCTGTCTCCTCGGACCTTCCGACGTCAGGTATCCCAGCGACTCTCAGCCTGTGCTGACTCACTGAAGTGAAAGTGAAAAGTGAAAGTACGTAACCTCTTCCTTTACCGTTGAGTGAGGTTACAAGAATGGATCTCTTAGGGTCCCTACACCCTCGGACCACCCTACGGCAGATACCCCAGTGTGTCTCAACTTGTACTGACTTTACTGAATCGTCGTCGAAATTGTTCACCACGACCCTTTTGACCAGTTGGTGAATATTTTCTTACTTTGATCTTGTGAAAGATTGTGGTATGTGTTTTTATTTGAGTTTTACCTAATTTCTAGATTTGTATTCTGGTCTTTGATATTTCGAGGATCTCCTCTTGTATCCGTTTTGTGAGAGTCTGTATTTAGTGTCCTCCTAGGAGATACTGGGTGGAGGGTCTTATGACCTTTATTTTCGTTTTTATTTGTTTACCCTGGATAATTTGAATTTCCGAAGACGTGTTGTTTCCTTTGATATTCGTTCCATTTTTCTGTCGGAAGTCTTACCCTCTTTTATTATCGTTTACTTCGTTGACTGTTTGTTGATTAGAGTTTTTATATGTTCGTTGAACTTTTCGAGTTAAGGTCTTTTTATTTGCTGGGTTAGTTTTTTACCCGGTTTCTTGATTTATCGGTAAAGACGTTTCTTCTGCATGTCTACCGATTGTTTGTGTACTTTTCTACGAGTTGTAGTTAGTAATAGTCTCTTTACGTTTAGTTTTGGTGTTACTCCATGGTAACGTGTGGTCAGTCTTACCGACGTTAGGTTTTCAGATGTTCGTTATTTACGACCTCTCCCACACCTCTTTTCCCTTGGGAGAGTGTGACAACCACCCTTACGTTTGATCATGTCGGTGATACCTCTTGTCACACCTCTAAGGAATTTTTTGACCTTTATCTTGACGGTGTGTTGGGTTGTTTGGTCTTAACTTTCTCTGTGCACATGGGGTTACAAGTAGCGTCGTGACAAATATTATCGGTCCTGTACCTTCGTTGGATCTACAGGTAGTCGTCTACTTACCTATTCTTTCGACACCATGTATGTGTGTTGCCTCATAATGAGTCGGTAATTTTTCTTATGTAAACTTAGTCAAGATTACTCCACCTACTTTGACCTCGGCTAATATGTCTCACTTCATTCGGTCTTTCTTTTTGTCGTTATGTCATATGATTGTGTATATATACCTTAAATCTTTCTACCATTGTTATTGGGACATACACTCTGTCGTTTTCTCTGTGTCTACATCTCTTGTCAGAAAACCGGAGACACCCTCTCCCTCTCCCACCCTTCTAAACCCTCTTACCGTACCTTTGTACATATTATAGTATATACTTTACTTAGCGGTCCGGTCCAAGCTACGTCCTATCTCCTACGAACCCCGACCACGTGACCCTACTGGGTCTCCCTACCATGTCCCTCCCTCCTCCCTCCCCCCAAGTCCTACCCCTTGTGCACATGTGGACACCGTCTAAGTACAACTACATACCATTTTGGTTATGTTATAACATTTCATTAATTGGAGGTTAATTTTATTTATTTAAATTAAAATTTTTTCTTTTCGTAATCTATCAAAAAGGTAGAGAGTATATCAAATGTTGAGATATAAAGGTATTTATAATTTAATTCATGTAAGATAAGAGAATACTTATGGTATTTTAAGAGGGTTAGGGGGTAGAAGGAAGATAGATTTATATCATTATTAGATGAGTGAAGAAAAATTGTATACATCTTTATGTTAGTATCTTATAAATTATATCTTTTCTGTACTATTACTTGTCTCATCAATGAGTTTATAAAAAGAAGTTAATGATTCGTTGACTCACTTCCTTCCTTCACCCACGGACAATAAATTTCTTAGGTCACTCTCCTGAATTACAAAAGATGATTTAATATCTGTGTTTAAGAGACACACTAGTGTTAACCGATGAAAGGAGGTTAAGGGGGAGTAAGAGCTTCTAAAAATAATAGTTCTATCCTTTTGTACCGATTTTGACCACTTTTGACTTAAGAAGTGATTATAATACAAGAATTTTTAACTTTTTCATTATATGCAACAAACGTCTTTTTTTTTTATTTTGTTAGTCGTTGTGCATTTTAAAAATACACTAAGAGTGTAGAGTGGGGTAGGACAAGAGTATAGGTAATGACAGTAGACTGTTTTTGGGTAAAAGGATACATAGTTAATAATAAAAATATTAAATATAATATAAATATAGTATATAGATACCAGTAACTATAGTAAAAATTCGTCTGTACCGTATCATAAGATACATGACATGATATTTCTCGAACAAAGGAATTAGATTTTCGTTAAAGAACTCAAAAAACAGTCCCAATTTACTACAGTACTAACTCTTATACCCAAGACGGAATTCCGTCTATGTCCGAACTAAGGTATGTGGATACGGTAGAACGTGTTAACTAAATAAGACACTCGAAGTCAAAGGAAGTGTCAACTTCGTTATTTTTTATAAGAAAAGATTGTTTCAACATCACTTTTTATGAACTGTACTAGACTTTATTAATGATGATAATAAATATGTTCCTTTATTAGACCTCGTACCTATATATCCAATTTATCGTAAGGGAGGTTTAATTACAAGTGGGTTTTGGGGTCTTACACTGGAATAAGTCTTTAATTCAATTACGGTATCTACATTAATCAATTTTATTCCAGTACGAACTAATCTCACCCGAGATTAGGTTACTTCCCACAGGAATATTCTTCTCTCCCTAAACCTGTCTCTGGGTATCGTTCCTCTTCGAGTGTCCCCCTTGTGTCACACGACACTGTCCGTCTCTGACCTCCTTGTGTAGACGTTCGGTTGGTAGCGGTCCTTGACGGATTTCGACCTTCTCCGTTCCTGAGAGGGGATCGCGGAAGTCTCACTCGCACCGGTGAACGGTTTTGGTGCTGAAACCTGAACCTGGACGGACTTGACATTCCGTTATGTAAAGACAACAAAATTCGGTCAGTCAAAGACCATTTAACAATTGTGACGGCATACTTTGATTGTGTTACCGACATAACAATCGGTAAGATTCTAACTATGTAAATCTCATAGTAATAACAAAACACACAACAAGACATGTCACAACACCTATAAAGACACTGACTAACGTCTTTATATAAACAACACGATTCCTATTTATAATATAAATTTAAAAAAATATCGATGACGGTTTAACGGGATATTTTCCCAACATATTTTGATATGAGACCGTGGTTATATTCTCTCACGGGAAGAGATATAAGAGTGATTTTTACCTATCATAGTTAAAAACGTGTACTCTCGACACTTCCTTATAAAGTGGTGAATAACATTGAGTAGACATGGAATTAAAGAGGGTGGATATTTTGACTCTATCATTTTCGTAAATTAAAAATTCGACACACTCTTATTTTCACAGTTTATGAATCTTATCATGGATTGTATATTTCTTGTCGACTTATTTACGACGAAAAAAGAAATGATCACAATACTACTAACTTTACAAGTCCTTCTTATTGGTGGAGTCTTTGGTTGTATAGGAGGGAAATTCTTAAGAAAGTTTAAGAACCACTAACACTTGTGTAGAACAAGGTCGACTAAGGTTCAGATAAGAATCCTTCATCTCAAAAAGAACTAGAACTAGTTCGTCGATGTTTTCTCTACGGAATCGAGAGATCAACAGAGACTGATTGACTCGTAGTACATCTTCCTTTACCGTTGACCAGGTCATAAGAACGGACCCTTTAGGGTACCTGTCTCCTCGGGCTACCCGATGTCAGGTTCTCAGTGTTTTCTAAGCCTGTGTTAAATCACTGGTTTGTTGTTCTCGTTGTTAACCATCGGATGAAAAAGAAAGAAATAGAAGGAGAGGAGAAGGTAAAAGAAGGATTGGGGAAGCAAAAAGAAAAAAGTGAGAAAAAGGAAGGAAGGGAGGGAGGGAAAGAAAGAAAGTAAGAAAGTTTTTTGTTTAAGTCTCTCCGTCGTGATATAAAACTCATTTATACAGAGGAGTTTCTATATGTGATCTGTCTCTCTTAATCTTGTTGTTGTTTTTTCTAATTACAGGTTAGAGACGGAAATCACTCCGGTAAATTAACCCTGTTCGGTAAATTAATGAAACCTAACATCAAAGTAATAAATAAGTAGGTAGATAAATAAAGTGTTTATAAAGAACTCTCGAAAGATACCCGACTATACACTTCTGTGTTGTCACTTATTCTCTCTATATCGTTAACGGGGGTACCCTGAAATTAAAATAACACTCTCTATAATTTTAGATTTTAAGTTACTAAAAAAAAATAACACCACTATTTAGATGTGATCCTTTCGTTTTTCGGTACTTCGTCCCTACAGATAGAGTCCGACTTTTCAGTTTCTTTTGAGGAAATTCTTATACTCAGACTGTAGACTATATACGGATTCTTATTAGGTCCGTTTTAGCCTCGGTTCCTCTTCAACATTCGTCTCCCTTGTTCCATAGACTTCCCGAACTCCGGTTCTCCATATGTCGAGTAGTGACTCTTAGACTTTCTACACACATTAATCTTCTTCCTCTCATAATTCACTTTACTCTTACCACCCATCCGTCCCCAATCTATACGTCAATTATTTTATCCAGTTGTTAGATTGAGGAATTTCACAGACTGAGAAACGTTGGCGTACCTGATATCGGGTGGTCCGAGGAGACAAGTACCCTAAGAGGTCCGTTCTTATGACCTCACCCAATGGCAAGGGAAGAGGTCCCGCAGCAGGGTTGGGTCCCTAGTTTGGACTCACAAGGACGTAACGTCCGTCTTAGAAATGATAGACTCTTATCCAAGTATCGTTGCAATAGATTTTAGTGTGTTCAACTATTACAAAACCCTTAAACAGTAACATTAATACCCCACCACCCCCACCGTTCTGGTCTTCGTCCCTTTGGTAATTCCTTTGAGAATATTACGAACGCCTTATTTCACTATTGAAGACTCATTGTACACACTCTACTCAGTGCACGCCCTCTGTAGTTCCTTCTTAAACAACAGGAACAAGTCAACGAGTCAGTACAGGTTGAGAAACACTGAGGTACCTGACGTCGTACGGTCCGAAGGGATAGGTAGTCGTTGAGGGCCTCGAATGAGTTTGAGTACAGGTAACTCAGTCACTACGGTAGGTAGAGGAGGAGACAGCAGGAGTCACCTGAAAATATTATTTTTGTTACGGTTCTGGTGGATCGAGGGTGGACTGTTCATTCAGATGAGTGAGAGGTCAATCTCCACCAACGGACTTCGAGAAGCCAGTCTTTCTAAGACTTCAATGTTGTACCCTTCCGTCCCTATAGGACTGGTCAATCGTTATCACTAGTGTCCACATCCTTCCTACTCGCCGTCATCCCTAAGGAGTACGTACGAGACAGACAGTTTGCGAATAACATGTCCGACTTAAAACTCTAAAGTCAACGGTATCGAACACGACTTCGACTCTAATCACGAGAATAATGAAACGAGAAACGATACGAGGAAAATGTCAAAAGAAACGACCTGGTGCAACTGAGATTTCGTTAGTAAGGAGAGTAATTAGCAACATATCAAGAGAAGATTTTTCATACTGAGTCACTGCGTGACAGAATCTAGTCGAAATTTTAAACGTTTGAGTACATTGTACGAGATAGACTTTATTGACATTTTATGAATAGTTCTTGTCGAAATTCAATATAAGATTCGTTGACGAACTGAATCCATAATAAAGGGTGTATTCTTAACTTATAACAGTGATTCGTCACGAATTATAACTCAAATAATTTCCCGGGTCAAAAAGGTTCGAACAAAATTGCCCGCAACCTCCCGAAGTCACTCTTTTCAAGTCAAGTCAAGTCAACGAGTCAGTACAGGTTGAGAAACGTTGGGGTACTTGGTGTCGTGTGGTCCGGAGGGACAGGTATTGGTTGAGGACCTCAAGTGGGTTTGGGTGCAGGTAACTCAGCCACTACGGTGGGTTGGTAGAGTAGGAGACAGTAGAGGAAGAGGACGAGAGTTAGAAAGCGTCGTAGTCCCAGAAAAGTTTCCTCAGTCGAGAAACGTAGTCCGCCGGTTTCTGTGTACCCGTTTAACCCTGACGGGAAAGAGACTCTTCATATCCCGTTCAACCCTCCCACATGTATATCTCCGACCCTCTCGTCTTTATTACAACATGTCCTTTTACTACTCTCACCAGTATCTTTACTTCTTTACACACACAACCCAACCGGTTTTTCAACGAGTCCAAAAAGACATCCTAGAATACCTTTTGGGGTTTGTTGGAAGACCGATTGGGTTATAATGTCGTCTTATTAAATCACCGTCTTATTTTTAAGTAACGTCTTAATCTGGTTGTAATCGAATAAGGTTCCCACGGTAAAGTCCGTCAGTATTAAAAAAAGGGGTGGCACCCACTATAAAACTATTACTACGATTTGACTATCACAACAGGATTCTCAATTTAACTTCTTTCATCCCTTTTGGTGATGTGGTAAGTCCATACTGGATTTAGTTTAGGGAATACTAATGTGTCACCTTCACTCTTTATCTAAATTCCCAGATCTAGACTATCTCACGGACTACTTGATGCCTTACTCCAAGCACTGTAACATGTCCTCTGTCCCTAGTTCTGGTAGGAGTACCTTCTCTTTACGTTTTTTTCGTTTTACCGACAGACCCCTCCGGAATGTTTATCGACACTTTTCTTCTCTCCGTTTTTCGTTTCCTCTTTTCCTTTCTATATTCGTACACCTACGTCTCAAGGTTTCTTATCGTTCTTCTCTATTCTTTCGGAAGAAGTCACTAGTTACGTTTCTTTATCTCCTTTTGTTGTCTTACCCTTTCTGATCTCTAGAGAAGTTCTTTTAATCTCTATGGTTCCCTTGTAAACTACGTTTCTACCCGAGCTATTTCCTGTCTTTATTAGACCTGGATTGTCTTCGTCTTCTATAATTCTTCTCCACCGTTCTTATGTACCTTCTTGACATGTTTTTTCAAACAGTACTGGGTCTATAGTACTACTACACTAGTGATTAGATCTCGGTCTGTAGAACCTTACACTTCAGTTCACCCGGAATCTTTCGTAGTGATGCTTGTTTCGATCGCCTCCACTACCTTAAGTTCAACTCGACAAAGTTTAGGACTTTCTACTAGGATACTTTCACGACGTGAGTTATACGGTCGTTCAAACCTTTTGAGTCGTCACCGGTGTCCTGACCTCCAGTCAAAAGTAAGGTTAGGGTTTCTTTCCGTTACGGTTTCTTACGAGTTTGATGGTGTGTTAACGTGAGTAGAGTGTGCGATCATTTCATTACGAGTTTTAAGAGATTTGGTCCGAAGTCGTTATGCACTTGGCACTTGAGGGACTACAAGTTCGACCAAAATCTTTTCCATCTCCTTGGTCTCTAGTTTAACGGTTGTAGGTGACCTAGTAGTTTTATCGTTCTCTCAAGGTCTTTTTTTGTAGATAAAGACGAAATAACTGATACGGTTTCGGAAACTGATACACCTAGTGTTATTTAATACCTTTTAAGACTTTCTCTACCATTATGGTCTGGTGGAGTGGACGGAGAACTCTTTAAACATACGTCCATCCCTTCGTTGTCAATCTTGATCTGTACCTTGTTGTCTGACCAAGGTTTATCCTTTTCCTCATGCAGTTCCGACATATAACAGTGGGACGAATAAATTGAATATACGTCTCATGTAGTACTCTTTACGACCTGACCTTCTTTGTGTTCGACCTTAGTTCTAACGGCCCTCTTTATAGTTATTGGAGTCTATATGTCTACTGTGGTGGGAATACCGTCTTTCACTTCTTCTCGATTTTTCGGAGAACTACTTTCACTTTCTCCTCTCACTTTTTCAACCGGATTTCGAGTTGTAAGTCTTTTACTAGTACCGTAGACCAGGGTAGTGAAGTACCCTTTATCTACCCCTTTGTCACCTTTGTCACAGTCTGAAATAAAAAAACACGAGGTTTTAGTGAAGTCTACCACTGACGTCGGTACTTTGATTTTCTACGAATGAGGAACCTTCTTTTCAATACTGGTTGGATCTATCGTATAAGTTTTCGTCTCTGTAATGAAACGGCTGAATCCAGGCAGATCAGTTCCGATACCAAAAAGGACACCAGTACATACCTACACTCTCAACCTGACACTTCTTCCGACTCGCGGCTTCTTAACTACGTAAACTTGACACCACAACCTCTTCTGAGAACTCCCAGGAAACTTGACGTTCCTCTAGGTTGGTCAGGTAAGACTTCGTCTAGTTGGGACCCTAAAGAAACCTTCCTTACTACGATTTCGACTTTGAGGTCATGAAACAGATGGAGTACTCTTCTCAACTGAGTAACCTTTTCTGAGACTACGACCCTCCCTAACCCCCGTCCTCCTCTTCCCCTGCTGGGTCCTACTCTACCGACCTACCGTAGTGCCTGAACTACCTGCACTCAGACTCACTTGAGGCCCTCTACCACTACCTGTCCCTCCGGACCGCACGACGCTAAGTACCCCAGTGTTTCTCAGTCTGTGCTGACTCGCTGACTTGACTTGACTTCACTTCTGTAACACTTTCTCGTGTACCTTTAATGACCGATGTTATTTCTGGTGCCTTACCAAAAGACAATCTATTGAAGGAATCTGTACCCGAAATCAGGGACCTTTTGGTGAGGATCGGAGTCGAGTGGAAAAGCGAAAAAGAGGTCATACCCAGATGTCGCATGGGATGGACCGTCTAGGTGTGTCTCGAAGTTGAGTCTCGTTCACTGCGGACCCTTCGTCTCTAATTCAACTAGTCTTAAAACTTTCTGTGAAACGATCCTATACTCGTGTTCAGGATTAAAAGTGCCCTATCGGACAAAAGTGACTAACGGGGTCATGGTAATAAGCAGAGGAGGAGAAAATGAGAGTTTCAGACCCACTATTTAATATACTGAGAGGAGGGAAACTCGGAAAAGTAGAGAGGGAAATACAAGAAAAGAATAAACCATAGAAAAAGAGAATGAGTGCAAATGACAACAACAAAACAAAACAAAACAAAAAGAAAAAAAATTAAAACATAACCCCGTATCAACTAATTGTTTATTACGACACTATCAAAATCCACTTGTCGTTTCCATGAGTCGGTATGTATATATACATAGGTAAGAAGGGGTTTGAGGGAAGGGTAGGTCCGACGGTGTATTGGAACTCGTCTGAAGGGACACGATAGGTCATCCAGGAAGAACCAATAGGTAAATTTTATATCGTCACACAAGTACGTATAGGGTTTGAAGGATCGATACGTAGGGGGGGTAAGAAGGTGGGGCGTTAGTATACAAGTAAGAGATTCAGACACACAGAAAGACAAAACATTCATTCAGGTGAACATAGTAAAGGAAAATCTAAAACGTTTCTTCCCTATAGTAGACGATAAAGAGGAAGAGACAGACTGAATGAAGTCATACTGTACGACACCCAGGTAGGTACAACGATACCTAATTACGTACAACGATACTTTGTTACGTTACCGTAATAAAGTAAGAAAAATTACCGACTGTAAATGAGAAAAAAGATAGTACGTGAAGTTATAGTGACATAAATCCAGGGAAATGAATACTAAAAAAAAAGGAAAGAGAAGTAGTAAAGAAGGTGTGTAAAGGGGATATTTTATTGACAGGGGTGAAAATTAAGAAGTAAGGGAGAGTAAGATAAAAGAAGGAAGGAATTAAGAGTAGAAAAAGACAGAGATATAGAAGTAGAGATAGAAGGAGGATGTAAGAGGAAGAAAAACAGAGAATAAAGGTAAAGACGTGATCAAAATCATAAAGGTAGATGTAGTGTATGTCACCTCAGACCCTTTTCGTAGGAATACTCACCTACACAAAAGAGTCAAATGAAAACCAAACGTCTATACCAGGTCTTCTGTCCACCGGAGTATCCTCCTACTCATTACTGTACCTTTACTATATAAACAACGTCGAACAATCGTTGTCTCCTTTCAAATTTTATCCTAAACTTTTCGTCCCCACCGGGTTTGGGTCTTATTTACCGGAGTTTAGTGACTACCAAAATTTTAAAATAAAACAAACGGTTTCCCAACCTCACTCCAATGAGTGTGAAGTGGTGTCCGAGTGGGAGGAAGGCTTTACATTAGTGTCTCGTCGTGGTAGTATTTTTGTCTTTATCGAGTACGTAGGTAAACAGTGGGGAATCCTATGTCGATTAGTCTCGTAGGGCCTCGGTATCGATCCCTCGCCCCTGTAATTTCGTTTAAACAACAACGGTGTGTTGCTAACTCAAGTCCCAATCTTCTCTCCCGTCCTACCCAAGATACTGAACTCTACTCCGTATACTGAGTCTTCTCAAACGTAGAAGGATTTTACAATTGTACATACTGAGATTTGAATGTAAGACTGGATCCTCAGTCCGTCCGCCCGACATAGAAGGATAGTCATCTAGTGTCCTGACCCGACGACTGAGGTCGGTGAAAGTCCAAAGGACCTCTTTTATTCCCTGGTGGGTTCCCCTGAATCCACTATAACCATCGAGTATATACTTGGACCCAAACAATAAGAGACAGTATTGTGTGACGGAATAAACATTACTTCTTGATGTCCGTTTATATCGGACTCCGAGTTTCTTATAATCCAAATCCAGGAACTTTTTCTGAGTTCCTGGATGTGATTCTAAAGAGTTTTAAATTACACGTTTGTTTAATGGATACCTATGACAATTTTGACGATTAAGACTAAGTCACGACTTCGAGACGTTGAGATTGTTTAGGGGTCCTCGAAGACTAAGATGAAAAGAGATATCTTGTGTAAAATTTCTCGTTCCTGAATTCTCCGAAGGTGAAAAATACGTACCCTCTTTCCTACTGAACGGGTCCTAGGGGTACACGTGACGGTCGTCTCCACCTGATCTGAAAAAATTGCACACACAACAAAATAAGATTGATCGTACTGGGGATCTTAGTCTGTTCAAGTTCATATCAAGGTCAGTGGGGGTACTACGACCAAAATAGAAGAGTCAAAGAAGTAGTACCTATTAAAGTGATGAAGAACTTTAAAAACATTCTTTATTTACTCTTTTATGTATCATGTAACTAATCTTATCACAGACCATGTATCATATACAAAAGTATTATATTAGAAGGACATAGAATGATGTAAGACCATTTTGATACTACTTGTCTTAATAGTTTTTTTAGTGTGGATTTTAATGATCTATGATTTCCCCTCTCCTGCTGTAATGAGTGTCTGTTGAGGGAGAAGAAAGATTCGTAAATCGTTGGTTTATTCATGGGTTTAAAGGTTTCCTTTTCAAGAACCAAGATTCCTGATGTTCTGTTCTAGCACATGTGACTTGATGTATGCGTAGGTCATCGGTAGTAAGTGTAGGACCAACATTGTTTGAACGTATAAGTAGTATTGAACTACTGTCCCTCGTCACACGTTTCATTCTCCATTAACAAAAAGGCTAAACATGTTTCCAGGGAAACCTAATCGGAACCACGACGGAAATGATTGGGAGATCCATGTGAGGGGTTTCCCTCAATAAGAAAGCATTCGTAGGACGGATCAGAGGGAGAGAGAACCGAGGAAATAAATAGGAGTCTCTGTGTCCCTTCTAGTAAAAATTCTAAAAAATACTCTTTTTACGGGTAACGAAAAGAAGTGTTTGGTTCCGTTTTAAATTGATAAACTAGGCAATGGTGAAAGGGGTGAAAGACGGCGAGTCGAAAGTTTTCTTGAAAGGACTTGGGATGAATTGATACTCTGGTCAGAGTGAGTAGTTCAATTTTGGGTGAGTGTTCACTTTATAATTCCTACGGGAGGTCAAATGGACATCATACTTCTGTTTTCTAGGTATAGGTGTAATTAATATCGTATATAACATGTGTTTAATATGTATTTATTATAATTTGAGAGTCACTCCAATTAAAAGAGTGACTCTAATATCTATTTATAACCTATTACAGTCTTCTAAACCCCTGGTTTATTATAGTTTTAAGACGGGGCCCCGTGTCTTTCCAGAGGGACAGTCATGATAATTTTTGTTTTGTTGTCCGGGGGTTTACTCAGTGACTACTATTCGGGGTGCTGTGGTTTGACTTTGTATTAATGTCGAAGTCGAGAGTGTCTTTACCATAAAATTTGGTCAGTTAACCCTTAGTGGACTAGTAGTGATCTCCCCAGTAGACGGAATTTCTGAGGACGGTTGGGGATTTCCTTTCATTGAAACGTGATTGCAAAAATGGGTGTTATTGAAGGAAGGAAAGAGGACAATTTTCAATAAGTAAAACATGTCGAAGAGACTCGAGGAAAGTGAGATGATCTAACCTCCGACGGGTTAAACTTAAATAGAGACGAGATTTTTTGAAAGTCTTGAAAATTTTACGGAGTCAAGTAGAAAATTGTGATGTTACGTTGTATTACAAAGATAATTTACTTATATGTAAACGATGTTTGAGGTCACTTCTTGAGATCATTTGACCTGTAATATTCACTGAAAAACGTAGTCAGTTGGTTGTAAAGTACCAGAGGTGATATCGCTCAAGAAAGGTGTATCAGAAAGTAATGCAACGTACTGTTGTAACACTTAATCCACAATAATTGTGAAGTGGTCCGAAGGGTCCACTGAGGCACCATTTTTTTTAGGTGGACAGTTACATCCTCTGCGTCCAGACTAGGGACCCAACCCTTCTAGGGGACCCTTTTCTTTACCGTTGGGTGACATTACATGAACGAACCTTTTAGGGTACCTATCCCCTCGGACCACCCGATGTCAGATACCCCAGTGTTTTCTCAGTCTCCTGGGAATTACTGATTTGTTACTGTTGTAAAATGGTGATTACGTTGTCATAGAGTCTCTCCATTTAGTCGGACGAATTCTAGTGGTCGTACATTCAATATCTCAACCCTAGGGTTTGAGCTAGTGATCCTAGGAAGAGATACCATAAAAAACGATCTAATCCCGTGGGATCTCTAAACTTCTCTGAGTAGTCTCGGACTTACCCACCGAGTGTCTACAAGGTTGAAGAAGGGGTGTCAGAACGGTGGACCACGGTGGACCGGGATACCAAGTAACGGTCCACCTTTCCGGTGGAGTAAGGTATTGTTAGTCTCGAACCTTACTTTCGTTACTTCATCTGTCGACAGGAAAGGACACTAGACAAAAGTAACGTAAACGTCGACTCTATAAGTCTACAAGGAAGGTTCACTATTAAAAGACAAACAAATGGGACCTTTAAACTACGGATTCGATCCAACACGGACCGTTCTTCTCTTAAGTCGTCCCATCAACCACTGTAGACTCTGACCCTCCTTTTTAACCGTGGTTCTCCACGTAAGTGTCGGTCGTTACTCGTCGTCCATTCCACGTCTAAAAAGACTATAAGTTCTCATCTTTTCAGGGTCTAGAGTCTGTAAATGAGACTTTTAAAGTTCAAGATAATGGTTCTCGTCTCCTTGGTGGTCCGTATCCGAGTCTTCTAGACTCTCATGGAGAGATTAGAAGAGAACCAAAAGAGAGGAAGTGGACATTTTCTCTTCCGATTGTATTTATTACTAAGACATTAATAATTTAACTTTTACATAAACAAATTTTGTATCTATAAATAATTCACAAAGACACATAGTCCGTGACCTGATCAACGTAGTCTCTGTCACCTCTTATTACCATCGAGAAGTGGATCTCCAATATCAGAAGACTTGTAGTGTCATTACCTATTAATTATAAACATAATATTACACTATCATCTCTATGATAATCTTAAGAAGAACTTTGAGTAACGTAAGACGAAAATCCTCCGATCTTAGAGGAGTAAAAGAGTATTAAGTGACTAGAGTATAAAGGTTTGTGTTTTATAGAAATTTTACCGGATTTTCAAACATTTTCAAGACCGGGATAATAGACAATAATAAGAGAAGAGGTGACTCAGGTGATACTAGTGTACTAGTTTATTACGATTCGTACGAGAGGACGGATTCCAACTCACCCGAAAGAACAGAAGATGATCTTTGTGAGAATGAGAGTCTTAGACGTACCCTATAGAAACGTGGAGTCTGAACACGAGATTAAAGTGAAATGGTCGTACAGGAAGGGGTTGTTGTGATGAAATTTTTACGTCGAGAGAAGGGTGCTAATAGTGGGTGGGGAACGTAATGAAAAGGGGTTAAGTTAGTCGTGGTGGATTCTATGAAGGGACCACCGTGTCGACCATTTCTTAGACGGGCGTCACGTCCTCTGACCCCAAGCTAGGGACCCAGTTCTTCTAGGAGATCTCTTCCTTTACCGTTAGGTGAGGTCATAAGAACGGTCCTTTTAGGGTACCTGACTCCTCGGACCATCCAATGTCGGGTTTCCCAACTTTTATCATCTTGTTAAACCTTTGAATTAGTGTTGCTCTGTGAAATACATTGTATTATTGTTAGGATATCAGTTGATTATTGATGTTTAAGAACGATTTATTCCTCTCCCCAGAAGTGGACTAAGGTAAATCCTTACATAGAGATTTATGACCATACGACGACGACGACGACTCAGTGAAGTCAGTACAGGCTGAGACACGTTGGGGTATCTGCCGTCGGGTGGTCCGAGGGGGTAGGGACCCTAAGAGGTCCGTTCTTGTGACCTCACCCAACAGTAAAGGAAGAGGTACGTCCCGTACTTTCACTTTGCACTTTCACTTCAGCGAGTCAACACAGGCTGAGAATCGCTGGGGTACCTGCCGTCGGGTGGTCCGAGGAGGCAGACACCCTAAACGGTCCGTTCTCATAACCTCACCCCACGGTAACGGAAGAGGTGGTTTATGACCATATCCATGACCGTATATCATCCACGAACTATTTATAGTTTACGTCTATCCCTACCTGCCTACTTACTTTCTTACTCATATCACAAAATTGTCCTCCCGGTGTAAAACAGGATCCAACAATCCTTGACATTCCAAAAACAAATCAACAGTCTTTTTAATATATCGAAAATATCACAAAATTATTAGAGTTAATATTAACGTTAATAATAATGGTAATAATCTCAATCATCCAACTACACTTTAGACGAAATTCATTCATCTAACTTAACTAAAGTATGACTGACATAAAGGGTGGAGGGGGGTGTTAGTATCATATTTAGTAAGTCACACTATTTCACTTAAAGGAAGTCACCTCTTTTTATGGAAAAGGAGAGGATACATATAATACGTGGTGGTTTACCCCGAGAATTTATGTAAACTATCTTGTTGTCTTTATACGTCGTAGGATTATGTTCGATCGTTTTCAAATAATTGTAAACGTATATAATATCTAAGAGAGAACGTGTAAAACTTTTTCTGCACAATACGTAAACTAGTCTGAGTCTTTTCGGTGTGTTATCCCCAATTAGAACAAAACGTAGGAAGAGTAAGTAAGATTCCTGTCGAGGTTTTGTATAATGTACATAAATTATTCGACCTGTTACAAGAATACTAGACCCGTGTTGGGAATTGTAATAACGTGTTCCTTTCTGTCACCAAAAGACACCTTTACTCTACCTGTACAACCCTTACTTTGACTCCGGGTGTCAGCAGTACCTTGGTAACGACATATGGAGGACCTTTAAGACGAAAGTAAAAGTTTTTACGTGTCTATCCAACCTCCCCACTACCCAAGGAGAAACACTCCTTCTACCAACACATGTGTCAACATAGAGTGACAATACGGAAAATTTAATCGGACTCTGTGACTGAACCATACTGACGGTTTATTTCTTTATCACCCTGAACAATAAACCCGTAGTCATTACCTCTTTTCTAAGTATCTAAAATGAAACAAAGACATAATGTGGGTTTTAGAAGTCTTATTAGGTAATATTGGAGGAGTGAAATGTAGATATCCGTAAGTTTTCCCTTTAGTTTGTTTGTTTGTTGTTGTTTTTCGAGTCAATTTATAATGATAACTTCTCTTTGTAGTGAATCTTACGTGTCAGGAAGTCAGAAGTTTTAAAAGACAACTTTAGATAATCAGACTGAGTGGTCCACTAGTACCTGTTAAGACCAAAAGAAAACAAAAGAGAAAAATAACTTCATAACTGGATATTGTAGCACAATCAAGGTCCATGTGATATGTCACTAAGATATAATGATATAGAACGGTTTACTAGTGGTACGATTCAGATCCATGGTAGACAGTGGTATGTTTCAATAATTTATAACGACTGAAATAAGAGGTACCAAACGTAAGGTAGGTGACGGTCCCAGGTCGGGGCCACCTAGGTCCCTTAAACTTCGCCCCTGTCTCAGTCTCAGACCTTTTCTTGATAAATTAATCTTTATATTTCTCTAATCCTTTCTTATCACATCATCCTTTTAATCACCTCTTTTCTCCGACTTATTGAACCAAATGCACCTTTTGATTATTTTGGAGCTCTGTTCTCCAAACGTGGTAGATACAGTCCGGTGGCCGCGGGTGAACTTATCGCCTCCCACGGGGCGGAACCCGAGCGAGAACGCACCTAGAATCTTCGGTCCCGTTCATTCATCTGAACCGCTCGGAGGTGTGAGGTCTACCCTTAAGTCGGTCTTTTCCCCTCTTTTCTTGTTGTACCCCCTCGGGTCGTAGCCACATTCTGAGTTCTGAAATAAAAGTTTTAGTCGAATATATGGGGTTCAACATGTATTTCTTTATTACCTTATACGTCTCAATACGTCCCCGTCGTCAGGACTGGGAGTAACTCTGGTCCGAAAGAAAAACGTATGGAAGGGCATATGTTTTCCAGAGTCCACGAAATGTAATAGAAGACCGGTTGTCCGGACAATTGTAAAAATACCGAGAGAAGGATCTATTTACAGATGGTTGGTCTTTTGGGAAAAAGGGATCTTCACAAAAAAAGAAATGAGACGTAGTGGGAGTTTTATGATTTATTTCAATGTAAGGACATCTTGTTTCCACGTCACCCAATATTGTTTCTTTCATGAATTGAGTTTCTAGATTACAACGATTATGGTCCAGATGGTGGACAAAAAAGATATATGGTTGATATAGATGTTTATTTTCTATACTTTTAAACCGTCGTTCATAACCGAGTTGTTTACTTTGGAAATTAGTCAGGATAAGATTACTAAAACTGAGGAGTCTTCGGGGATGTAAGGATCCTACAAAATTCGAAGGACATGGAGAACACCAGACCTCCGGGGTTTGGTAGTGTACGCGTCGACATTGTCAGACCGTCGGTCCGATCTTTCGGTAGTCTCCCCAAAAACCTAACTTTGTGAGAATAATACGGGTCCTCTAAATGATAGATTTTCAAGATTTAATTGAAAAAGGTCTTTTTCCACCACCCCCCTGTCGGGGGACAATTACAGTCTTCTCATCCACCTTTCGTATTGTGTCATTTCGTCCGTCTAAGACCAAACCCCTCCATCTACAAGTCCTTTTAGGTCCCCCTTAGGGACTCCGGACTGAACGGAACGGGTAGTCCGGAGAGGCGTACTGGAACAGTACCCACCCTAGAGGGCGCGACCGAGGGCTGTTAGGTGTACTGAGTAAATATTGACCTTAAAACATGGAGAATTAGTAGGAATGGATAAAATACAAAATCAAGATTGTCAAAACCCCCCTGCAGAAATCTTAAAAGATATATAGCACTGGGTTCGTTTGTCACCGTCTAAATGGGGAAGGAAACGTTAAATCTAATAAAAACAAAGAAAGGGAACGAGTTAACTAAACAGGTCTTATAGCTTACGACGACGACGATTGAGTGAAGTCAGCACGGGCTGAGACACGCTGGGGTATCTATCGTCGGGTGGTCCGAGGGGACAGGGACCCTAAGAGATCCGTTCTTGTAACCTCACCCAACGGTAAAGGAAGAGGTTACGTACTTTCACTTTTCACTTTCACTTCAGCGAGTCACCACAGGCTGACAAGTGGTGGGATACCTGACGTCGGATGGTCCGAGGAGGCAGGTACCCTAAAAGGTCCGTTCTCATGGCCTCACCCCACGGTAGCGGAAGAGGTCCTTATAGATTGTGACACCACTTTATTTCACCGTTCTCGTCCGTAGAAACAGAGTAAAGACTAGAATTTCCTTTACGACAATCGAAAAGTGGTGAGAGTCCACCGGGTCACCATTTCTTAGACGGACGGTTACGTCCTCTACCTTCCCTGCCTCAAGTCAGGGACCAGGTCCTTCTTCTAGGGGACCTCCTCCCACACCTTTGGGTGAGGCCATAAGAGCGAACCCTTTAGAGTACCTGTCTCCTCGAATCCCGATGTCAGGTACCCCAGTGTTTCTCAGTCTGTACTGACTCACTGAAAGTGAAAATGTGATGACATAGATACCGTGAAATATCGAGTGGTTTTTTGTAGTGTATATGGTAGAACGGATTGTATTCTTGATTCACAAAAAACAACAAAAACAACAACAACAACAACAACAACAAGAATAATCGTTGTCTTTTAAGGGTACGTATGTACATCCTTTCTCTTTTTTTCCAACGGTGTTTTCACATTCGTATATATGTTATTTTAAACGGGTGTAAAACCAGAGATTATATCAGGTGGTTGATTGTTTTCTGTTTCGTTTGTTCCGAGAACCTTTCTCCTACGAAGAAACCGATTCCGTCCTATATATGTTCTACTCGGACCTCCTAGGACACTGCCATCTTTCACTTTTTCACGATTCATCACTTTTTGAATCACTTTTTTTGTGAGGTTTTTGTTTTTTGAGACTACTCCCATGTCGGTATGGAGTCATAGGTGTCTAAACAAGGTCCTTGGGGACGCTCCTGGTTTTATGTGTCTACGAACTTAAGAAATATATTTTGTCGTATTGTAAATGTAGATGGATATATGTAGGAAACCATATGAAATTTAGTTCAAAATCAAACCCCTTTAAAGACCTCAAAAAAAAAAGTATATCAAAAGTAGTCGTCAACAAATCTATATTCTATGTCTCCCCACTGATAAACTTTCCCTGTGTTCCCGGTTGACGTTCCTGAGAGTGACAAATTTCGACCTTCTATAAATCGTTGTTTTATTTGTTTCAGTATAACCTAGTATTGAGTTTCACTTTTTATTTGTAAACAACCAGTTATCACTATGTTTGTTTCTAACTTATTTACCTAATTACCCTCTTTTTTATTTATTTCGTTCGGAAGGTACGTCTTCTTACAATTTATTGAATACATCTACGAGGTAGTAGTGTCGAAGAGGTCGAAGTTCACACCCGACGTGTATTGTTGAAGGAACCTTTCCCCTGTTGACCCTGTACGGTCCCCTCTCTTTACCGTTTGAATTGGAGTCTACCAACTGGTTTTAGTTGTAGTTGTTATTATTAATTACAACTATCGTACAGGGAAACTATTCAATATTAAATTTACCGTGAACTGGAGACACCAGAACAAGAGGTTTGTATGTTGGGGTGGATTAGTACTCTTCTTGAAGTTTCTTTAGGTTTGAATCTTCGTGGGATGTTTTAGGGACTACCCTGGAAGAGTTTTGACGACTCCAGTGACAGGATCGAAACTAACGGTATTGTTTTTGTGTTCACCGAATTGGTTGTCTATGAACAAAAAAGTGACAAGACAGCCGATATTAAGACTCTAGTTCTATGGTTGTACCGTCTCAAGACCCCTCTAAGACAAAACCGAACGTCCGTCGACGGAAGAGTGACATGGGAGTACTCCCGTCCCATCCCCCACCGTTCTTTCTGTCTCACGTTTGAGAGACCGTAACGAAGAAAACTCTTATGACTAAGATGGTACTCTCGGGTGCAAGAACTGGGGTAGATTTAGATTATGGATGGTTTCCGGAGTAGAGGTTTATGGATATGTGACCCATGATCCCGAAGTTGTATGTTTAAAACTCTCCCTGTTTTAGTTAAGTTAAATATCGTCAATACCATTTCTTCTTTTTGACAGTATCGGTTCTCCTTGGATTTCTCCATTGTATGGATTTACATAACATCATGGGACCTATCCTAAGACCTTGTCTTTTTACCTTCAATTCATTTTTGATTCTTTTAGACTTATTTCACACCTACCATTAACTGTTATGTCTCACTTTCATTGTCCGACCTTTTTTCTATAAGGAACGTTTACCTTTAGTTTTCTTTCGACTTCATCGTTATGAGTGTTGTCTGTTTTATATGAAATTTTATTTCTGACAATGTTCTCTGTTGTTACCTGTGGTGTATTACTAGTTCCCCAGTTAAGTTCTTCTTAACTGGAATTATTATTTATATTTATAAATACATGGGTTGTATAGTCGTGGAGTTATGTATTCCGTTTGTGATTATCTGTGTTTTCTTGAACTGTCATTATATCATTATCACTTCCTGAAAATTGTAGGGTGAATGTTGTCACCTGTCCAGTAGGTCAGTCTTTTAATTATTCTTTCGTGTGTGAAATTTACTGTGTAATCTGGTCTATCTGATTTAACTATAAATATCCAATAAAGTAGACTTTCCTCCTCTTATGTGAAGAGATCACGTGTACCTTGTAAGAGGTCCTACTTAGTGTAGAACCCAATGTTTAGTTCGGAGTCATTTAAAGTCTTTTAACTTTAACGTACTTCGCAGAAAAGACTGGTGTTGTGATATTCTAATCTTTAGTTAATGTCCTCCTTTTTCGATATTATTTTGTATTTATGTGTCTCCAATTTGTATACGATGATTTATGGTTTCTAGTGACTTCTTTAGTTTCTCGTTTAATTTTTTATGTATCTTCGTTTACTGTTACTATTATTATATATTTATATAAATAGTTAATAATGTTTGTATGGTATGATTACCTTTTCCAATTATCCTCTTTGACCGATACCCCGTACACTTTTAAGACCCCTGAAAGAAACATTGAAAAGACATTAAGATTTTGAGAAGATTTTTTATTTCGAATAGAAAATTTCATGTTTTAATCTTCCAGTAAATTTTTCGGGTTTGGTCCTATACGATCAATTGACGTCGAGGAAAAGAGTAATGTTCGGTATTAGGGAAAATTTATAGGACAGATTAGATAGACGAAACTCTGGTAACCCACCGTCTCCAGAGATGTCAAATTAATTCAACAACAGTACACACGAAAAATCGTACAAGTAAACGTATGTCCCGGGAGAAAGATCAAAAATCTTTAAGAAAAACCGGTAAAGTTGGAAACGGGGGGTAAAATGGTAATGTTTCACAACCAATTCACCCTTTTGGGGTTGACCGGGAAAGATGTCGGAAATAATAATGTATCTGGCCCACTACATGTTAGAAATAGTGATACGTCGGTAGTCGATTAATTAGTCATATCATGAGAAGACTACCCTGATAAGATAAGTGAAAAAAGTGACGCATCTTTTGATTGTCGATTCACTGAAAAGGTTGGGACCAGATATTCAAGTAATCTTACAATTGATTTTAGAATTAGGTTTTAAAGATCGTATCCGCTTTTACATAGGACCTGAATTACGCATCATAGAGTGAACACAGACTGAGAAACGTTGGTGTATTTAACATCGGGCGGTCGGAGGAGACAGATACTTTAAAGGGTCCGTTCTTATGACCTCGCTCAACAGTAAAGGAAGAGGTCCCCTTAGACGGGTTGGATCCCTAACTTGACCGTAGAGGACGTAATCGTCCACCGAAGAAATAGAAGACTCTATGGTCCCTTCGGGGAGAATTTCTATAAGATCCAGTACGGTAAGTTTGTAAATGTTAAAAAGGGAGTCTCATAGACTACCCAGTAAGGTCCGTAGAACCTTATAAAGGTTACTACTTCTTGAGTGATAGAATATTACTTCGAGTTCTGTCTCTAGTGTTTTTTTACCATTTATCAATACCTTTATCTCAAACGACGGTGACAGTAATAACGACAAAATCCTTCATGAACCGTTACTGTACTTTATACGGAGGGACAAAGAAGTCAAGACACCGAGATCCACACGGTGAATCTCGTTATGTTTGATTCAGTAAAGTAAAAAATTAATTTGAAAAATAAACATAACCTCATATCGTCTACTTACCCAAAGGGACCATCAAGTCTGCTATTTCTTAGGTGGACGTTACGTCCTATGGACCCAAGTCAGGGAACCAACCCTTCTAAGGGACCTCTTCCTTTGTCGTTCGTAGAGGTCATAAAAACGGACCTCTTAAGGTACCTGTCTCCTCGGACCGTCCTATCTCAGGTACCACGACGTTTCTCAGCCTGTACTTACTCGTCTAAGGTGAATATCGACTAATTGTTACGACACTATCAAAGTCCACTTGTCACTTTCCTGAGTCGGTATGTAAATGGACGTAGGTAAGAGGGGGTTTGAGGAGATAGAAGGTCCGACCGTGTACTCGTCTTGTGGGACACGATATGTCATTCAGGAACAACCGATAGATGAAATTTATATCGTCGGACATGTAAGTCAAGTCAAGTCAAGTCAGTGAGTCAGCACAGGCTGAGAAACGCTAGGGTACTTAGTGTCGTGCGGTCCGGAAGGACAGGTAGTAGTTAAGGACCTCAAGTGAGTCTGAGTGTAGGTAGCTCAGGCACTACGGTAGGTCGGTACAGTAGGACCCAGCAGGGGAAGAGGAGGACGGGGGTTAGGGAGGGTCGTAGTCTCTGAAAAGGTTACTCAGTTGAGAAACGGACTGCACCGGTTTCATGACCTCAAAGTCGAAATCATAGTAAGGAAGATTACTTTAGGGTCCTGACTAGATGAAATCTTACCTGACCAACCTAGAGGAACGTCAGGTTCCTTGAGAGTTCTCAGAAGAGGTTGTGGTGTCAAGTTTACGTAGTTAAGAAACCGCGAGTCGGAAGAAGTGTCAGGTTGAGAGTGTAGGTATATACTCGTGACGTTTTTGGTATCGGAACTGATCTGCCTGGATTCAGCCGTTTCATTACAGAGACGAAAACTTATATGATAAATCCAACCAGTATTGAAAAGAAGGTTCCTCGTTCACAGAAAATCAAAGTACCGACGTCAGTGGTAGACGTCACTAAAACTTCGGGTTTTTTTATTTCAGACTGTGACAAAGATGACAAAGGGGTAGATAAGGGGTACTTCACAACCCTGGTCTACGGTACTAGAAGCAAAAGACTTACAACTCGAAATTCGGTTGAAAAAGTGAGAGGAGAAAGTGAAAGTAGTTGTCCGAAAAATCGAGGAGAAGTGAAAGACGGTATTCCCACCACAGTAGACGTATAGACTCCACTACCTATAAAGAGGGCCGTTAGAATTAAGGACAAACACGAAAAAGGTCAGGTCGCAAAGAGTACTACAAGAGACGTATATTGAATTTCTTCGTCCCACTGTTATATGTCGGAACTGCATGAGGAAAAGGATGAACCTTGGTCAGATAACAAGGTGCAGGTCAAGATTGACAACAGGGTTTGAGGGATTGATGGGGAAGGAGTTGCTATTCAAACCCGAGATTTAGATACTCAGACAAAGACAGAACATTTATTCAAGTAAACATAGCACAGAAAAATCTAAGACTTATATTCCCTACAGTATTACTACAAAGACGAAGAGACTGAGTTTCAGTCACTTTCCAACAACGACTTGGTACTTTCTACGGTCCTAAGAACCGGAGGTCTCCTCTTAAGTTAGGTCCCGGTCTCTACTCCGAACTAGTGAGTCTCGAAAACACATTATCTCAAAATAATTTCATATTTTCTCTATCTCTTTCAAAGACTGTATCTGTAGTCTTCCCCCGTCTTTCTCACGGGGGATCGATCACAATCATTACCTCAATATATGAAAAATTAATGAATAATGTCACTTAGTTTTCTTATAGACTTCCAACATTTCTGGAATGATCTGGGTGAGGGTATTAAATGTAAAATTCTATTGTCCTAATCGGTCTTCCAAAAAAGGTCTCTGACAGGAGTTCGTCCTATGTGCTAACAACATATTAGGATTCCTTACATCTCTCCCTTTCTCAAACAGGAAAGAAGGAGGAACTCTTAAGGTCTGGGGAGAGAGGAACCCCTGGGGACCTGAAGAATAGTTGGACGGATCCTTAACTGAGAGAGTACTCAGTGAAAACTCCACCGACCTCCAACGACTTCCTGGAGACAAGTACCCCAAACGGTTCTTTCCTATGACCTCACCCAACGGTAAAGGAAGAGGTCCCCTAAAAGAACTGGGTCTCTAGTTTGGACCCAGTGGACGTAACCGTCCGTCTAAGAAAATGGTGACTCGGTTGTCCCTTCGAACGTTTTCCTATATTTCTTCTGTCACACCAGATATTTCTTCTGTCACACTCTCAGATTGAAGTGAACATTTTGTCAGTCTTCTGTCCCGAATGGACCATCGAGTCACCGATTTTTTTTTTTTTTGTTTGTTTGGGACGGACGGTTACGTCCTCTGTATCCAAGTCAGGGAGTAGGCCCTTCTAGGGCATAGGGTACCTCGTTGACTCGGGTACGTGTTCATGACTCAGACGCGGGATCTCTGGCACGAGGTGTTGTTCTTCCGGTCACTCCTCGGTCCCGTAGTGTGGGTCTCCTTAGGACTCGTCGTCACTTCCGAGCCGTGGTGGCTTTAGTTTTAATTATCTATGCCAAAAATTTTTCTTCTATTTCTACTAAATGTATTTTTCTCTCTCTCTCTCTCTCTCTCTGTCTCTCTTAAATTTGGTGACTAATTTCTTGTTTTGGTCCTTGATTATTATGTCTTAATAGTGATCTGTATACGAAAATTTTATGACTTAAACTTCTATAAGTAACTTCAACACAAACATTGTGGTCACCTAGTGTCCATTAGACCCAAAGAAAGTTATCTTCTCATCAACTTATTTAATACGTAAAGGGATCTTACATAGTCCTACCTGTGTGAGTTCTGTCCATTGGTACTGAACTAACGGAGGAACATCTCTTACCTTCCTTTAGTAGTTCTTGTCTACTTTTCTCTAACTCAAAACACCATCTGGGAAACAAGAGTAATGTAAAATGTGAAATTTACGGAATTTATAAATTTTTAACGAATTGGTTTAGTTTAAAATTGACTCTTAAATATGGTACATTTCTGGTATCCGTTTATAGACTTTTGTATGTGTTAATACTTCTCTTTTTATAGGAAATGATAACGAACTGAATTTTAGAACCGACGACCAGGATCCAACTAGTAAGGTAGACTCAGAAGACCTTCACAAAATTCATTGAATACAGAACTCTTTATATATATAAATATTTAAATGGATTAAATAACCGAAACGTATATAGAATGCATGTGTAAAAGGTAAAGTAACATTTTGGTAATATTTATAAAATTATCCATGGATACTGGATTCAGTTTGGGGAATACTAATATATCACCTTCATTCTTTATCTAAAGTCCCTGATTTAGACTATCTGTCTCACGGACTACTTGATACCTGTCTCCAAAGACTGTAACATGTCTTCTGCTCCTAATTCTCGTAAGGGTCCCTTTTCTTTACGTTTTTTCATTTTACCGACAGACTCCTCCGGAATGTTTATCGACACTTTTCTTCTCTTCACTTTTCGTTTCCTCTTTTCCTTTCTATATTCGTAGACTTACGTCTCAAGGTTTCTTATCGTTCCTCTCTAATTTTTCTCGGAAGGAGGTACTATTTACGTTTCTTTATCTCCTTTTGTTGTCTTACTCTTTCTGATCTCTAGAGAAGTTCTTTTAATCTCTATGGTTCCCTTGTAAAGTACGTTTCCACCCGAGCTATTTCCTGTCTTTACCATACCTGGATTATTTTCGTCTTCTATAATTCTTCTCCACCGTTCTTATGTGTCTTCTTGACATGTTTTTTCTAGAAGTGCTGGTTCTATTAGTACTACCACACTAGTGAGTGGATCTGGGTCTGTAGGACCTTACACTCCAGTTCACCCGGAATCTTTCGTATTGTTACTTGTTTCGATCACCTCCACTACCTTAAGGTCAACTCGATAAAGTTTAGGACTTTCTACCACGACACTTTCACGACGTGAGTTATACGGTCGTTTAAACCTTTTAAGTCGTCACCGGTATCCTGACCTTTTCCAGTCAAAAGTAAGGTTAGGGTTTCTTTCCGTTACGGTTTCTTACGAGCTTGATGGCGTGTTAACATGAGTAGAGTGTGCGATCATCTCTCTACAAGTTTTAAGAGGTTCGGTCCCAAGTCGTTATGCACTCGACACTTGAGGGACTACAAGTTCGACCAAAATCTTTTCCGTCTCCTTGGTCTCTAGTTTAACGGTTGTAGGTACCCTAGTACCTTTTTCGTTCTCTCAAGGTCTTTTTTTTGTAGATAAAGACGAAATAACTGATACGGTTTCGGAAACTGACACACCTAGTGTTATGTGACACCTTTTAAGACTTTCTCTACCCTTATGGTCTGGTAGATTGGACGGAGAACTCTTTGGATATACGTCCAGTCCTTCGTTGTCAATCTTGACTTGTACCTTGTTGTCTGACCAAGGTTTATCCTTTCCCTCATGCAGTTCCGACATATTACAGTGGGACGAAAAAATTAAATATACGTCTCATATAGTACTCTTTACGAACTGACCTTCTTTGTGTTCGACCTTAGTTCTAACGACCCTCTTTATAGTTATTGGAGTCTATACGTCTACTGTGGTGGGAATACCGTCTTTCACTTCTTCTCGATTTCTCGGAGAACTACTTTAACCTTCACCTCTCACTTTTTCAACCGAATTTCGAGTTGTAAGTTTTTTGTTTCTAGTACCGTAGACCAAGGTAGTGAAGTACCGTTTATCTACCCCTTTGTCATCTTTGTCACAGTCTGAAATAAAAAAACCCGAGGTTTTAGTGACGTCTACCACTGACGTCTGTACTTTAATTTTCTACGAATGAAGAATCTTCCTTTCAAAACTGATTGGATCTATCGTATAAATTTTTGTCTCTGTAGTGAAACGGTTGTTTCCAGGTAGATCAGTTCCGATACCAAAAAGGTCACCAGTATATACCTACACTCTCAACCCGTCACTTCTTTCGACTTGTGACTTCTTGACTACGAAAACTTGACACCACAACCTCTTCTCAGAACTCCCAGGGAACCTGAAGTTCTTCCAGGTTGGTCAGGTAAGAGTTCCTCTAGTCAGGACCCACAAGTAACCTTCCTAACTAACAACTTCGACTTTGAGGTCATGAAACCGGTGGAGTACGCTTCTCAACTGAATAACCTTTTCTGGGATTACGACCCTCCCTAACCCCCGTCCTCCTCTTCCCCTGCCGTCTCCTACTCTACCGACCTACCGTAGTGACTGAAGTACCTGTATCTACACCCATCTGAGGCTCTCAACCACTACCTGTCCCTCAGGACCCCAGGACACCGATTACCCCAGTGTTTCTCAGCCTTACTGACTTGTTGGCTTGACTTGACTTATAAAGTTTTCCTACACAGTGTTTATTTAATTATAAAATAACAAATATCTGACAAAGGAATTACGAAACAAACATAAACAATAGTAAAGAGATCCTATCTAAAGGTCCCTACCTCAAGACCTCAGTTTTATAAACTCGAACACATTCTATTGAGTATGTAAAAGTTTTGACTATCGTAAGCAATATTATTCCCAGTATCCACATAAAGAAATCCTCTACGAGTTCCGACATACATGAAATTATTTCGTCATTATAAAATAAACTTAAATTACTGGTAAAAGGTTCACGGATAAAGGTATGTTCTTCGATTCCTCTCTCTTGACCCGTCCTCTCCGTTTCTCTCTCTCTCTTACGTTCGAAATCACACGAATACAAAGGTCATAAAAGACTGTTACATGTTTATAGAAACTACAGTAAGTTCTATACGTATAAACTGTCTTCGGTTTTTGAGACGACATTTTTTCAAATATACATGTATACTACTACACACTTTTAACAATTCCGATACTTTAAAATTCTTTATCAGTTGACAAATTAAGTAAATTTTCGTTCCAACTATATCAAAAATTCATCTTTATAGAAATCCTTTGAAAGTTTATAATATATAACATAAATAACGTTGATCTTTTCTATAGAAAGAGGTTCATGTCGTGTGACTAAAATAGTACTGAATTATCAATATCGAATCTTCGATATAAAAAGATTTCTTTCTACTTTTAAATAAATACGAATATTTCCTAGAATATCTGGAAAATCGTATAATTTTTTTTTTGACTGGGTACCAGAGTGTGGGATAAATGAATGTAGAGACTTAGAAAGTAAAAGTAGATGTTTGTTCCTTTTTATTGTAAATAGGATTGTCTATAAGACTCCTACCTTTCCCTATTAAGTTAATTTCGGATACCGTATAACGAGTTGCATATTATGTTCGAATTCGTAGAAGGTCTGTTTAGAGAGAAAAAGAGTTTACTTCAGTACGTTATAAACTTACACTGGTGTCCGGAAGGAGTCTCTATGACCCCTAAAACAAGGTCAAGTCTAGTCAAGTCAAGTCAGGTCAAATCAAGTCAGTGAGTCAATACAGACTGAGAAACGCTGGGGTACTTAGCGTCGTACGGTCCGGAGGGACAGGTAGTGGTCCAGGGCCTCAAGTGAGTCTGAGTGCAGGTAGCTCAGACACTACGGTAGGGCGGTAGAGTAGGACCCAACAGGGGAAGAGGAGGACGGGAGTTAGGGAGGGTCGTAGTCCCAGAAAAGGTTACTCAGTTGAGAAGCGTACTCCACCGGTTTCATGACCTCAAAGTCGAAATCGTAGTAAGAAAAGTTTCTTTAGGGTCTCGATTAGAAGTCTTACCTGACCAACCTAGAGGAACGTCAGGTTCCCTGAGAGTTCTCAGAAGAGGTTGTGGTGTCAAGTTTTCGTAGTTAAGAAGCCACGAGTCGGAAGAAGTGTCAGGTTGAGAGTGTAGGTATGNCGTTTCATTACAGAGACGAAAACTTATACGATAGATCCAACCAGTATTGAAAAGAAGGTTTCTCATTCGCAGAAAATTAAAGTACCGACGTTAGTGATAGACATCACTAAAACCTCGGGTCTTTTTATTTCAGTCTGTGACAAAGATGACAAAGGGGTAGATAAAGGGCACTTTACTACCCTGGCCTACGGTACTAGAAACAAAAGACTTACAACTCGAAATTCTGTTGAAAAAGTGAGAGGTGAAAGTGAAAGTAGTTCTCCGAAAAATCAAGGAGGAGTGAAAGACGGTATTCCCACCACAGTAGACGTATAGACTCCAATAACTATAAAGAGGGCCGTTAGAACTAAGGTCGAACACAAAGAAGGTCAGGTCGCAAAAAGTACTACATGAGACGTATCTTCAATTTCTTCGTCGCACTGTTATATGTCGGAACTGTATGAGGAAAAGGATAAACCTTGGTCAGACAACAAGGTACAGGTCAAGATTGACAACGAAGGACTGCATGTATGTCTAAAGAGTTCTCCGTCCAGTCCAAGGTCTGGTGGATAATTTCGTTTAGAAAGTTATTTTACTCGGTGTATTAAAAAAAACAAAGGGTCACGTATATTTTCCCTAAAAATGTGATATGACATCCAGATGATTCCCACGTTATCATAATTATATATATAAAAAAATTTCATGTTTTAAATTTTTATGAAATAATGATTTTTTACGATCGGTAGTAGAGTCGGAAGTCGTTTCGTATTAACAAAAGAACCACTTTCAAGAACAACTACCGACGACTTAATAATCCCACGACCAACAACTTCAAACTCCACCAACACCATTAAAGAATTTTCTTCTGGTGTTTATTCAAAAGACGTAACTAATTGAAAAGGAAAGTGTCTGTTAAAGAGAACCCGTACGAAACGACAACCTCTCGAAAAATGTGTGTCATCTGGAAGAAAGTTTCAACTTCAGTTAACAGACCTTGGGATAGTGACGAAATAGTTGGTTCAAATACATTATAAGGTTTATGAAACAGTAGTAAAGTTGTTAGAAGTGTCGTAGAACCGACCCTCGTCTGAGGTAGAGTTTCTTGGAGAAAGAAACGAGTAGGTATTCTTCGTGGAGGAGTAAAGGTTTTCAAAATAATACTCCAATACTGGTTGGATCTATCATATAAGTTTTCGTCTCTGTAATGAAACGGTTGTTTCCAGGTAGATCAACTCCGATACCAAAAAGGACACCAGTACATACCTACGCTCTCGACCTGATACTTCTTCCGACTCGTGGCTTCTTAACTACGAAAACTTGACACCACAACCTCTTCTGAGAACTCTCAGGGAACCTGACGTTCCTCTAGGTTGGTCAGGTAGGATTTCCTCTAGTCAGGACCCACAAGTAACCTTCTTGACTACGATTTCGACTTTGAGATCATGAAACCGGTGGAGTACGTTTCTCAACTGAGTAACCTTTTCTGGGGCTACGACCCTCCCTAACCCCCGTCCTCCTCTTCCCCTGGGTCCTACTCTACCGACCTACCGTAGTGACTGAGCTACCTGTACTCAAACTCACTTTAGGTCCCCAACGTTTCTCAGCCTGTGCTGACTCACTGACTTGAATTGAAGTCGTTAAGTCAGTATAAAAGTCTGACGAAGAAAAAATAAAAAATTCTTTTTGTTTTGTTTTGTTTTGAAGAATAAAACAAAACCCCTTATCGATTAATTGTTACAACACTATCAAAGTCCACTTGTCACTTCCCTGAGTCGGTATGTGGATGTACATAGGTAAGAGGGTGTTAAGGGGAGGGTAGGTCCGACGGTACATTGTGTGTCATACGAAAATTAAGAATAAGAGAACCATAAAGAACTGAAGGTAGGACCTCAGAACTTGGGGAGTTTCAGTAGGTACTTCCAACCTTAGTTGAAGAAGTTTTGAAGACAATTACGACCATAAAACTGGAGGAGGATACTTAGTACTTACAAGAATTATCGTAGATCTTACAACTTAGGAAAGGTCTTCAAAAAGTCAATTGAAATGGGTCTAAGTGACCTTCTTAGTGATAGATACCGTTGATATCGGAATGTCTTACATACAGAATTTATTATTTGAACTTACAGTTCTAATGAGGAACTAGTGAGACAATGTCTTACCTACAACGAGATCGTCCATACTTTTATTGTCATTAGAGTGACATGTAGAAGTAATCTGGAGAACCCATTGGTCCATGTAAAGGTTACTTGTGGTTATAAAACTTTTCTTACGAAAAGAAAATTCGTATTGAGAACTGTCATTCGAATTTTATGAGTTATTTGGTACAACATTTGTCTATACGAGAGTGGGTCTGAAACTACGAGGTAAATATTTCGTATTCGTCTCATCCGAATCGTCTCAAGTATTCCTAGAATCTTAAAAGTTTTACCATTTACTCGTGACGAAAGTTAAGTTCAATGGTTGAGACAATTGGGGATTGTTCTCTCAGTCGGACAGGAAACTTCGAAACTTCGGTCCGTAACTGTAGAGGAGAGATCGATACTTTTCAGGATTGACCGTGGAAGAAGGTCATATTCCGAGAAAATAGATGCGAATTTTAGACAAGAAATCACATCGACAGAAAGGAGTAATAGAATCGATCCAGAAGACCTATTGAACGTCGAAGACGTAGTCGTGAACGACGAGAAGAAACGCAAAAATACAATACCTCTACCGAAGTAATGACTTCGAAGTATTCGGTTGGAGACACTCGAACTCTGAAAAGAAGACGTCGAAGGAGTGAAGAGAATCTGACTTCTCTATGTCCCGGAAGAGATCCGAAGGGACCATCCAATCGACCATTTCTTAGGTGGACGTTACGTCCTGTGGGACCAAACTAAGGACCTAGCCCTTCCAGGGGATCTCTTCCCTATCCGATGGGTGAGGTCATAAGAACCCGAAGTATCACCGAGTCTACAATTCCTTAAGTGGACGTTACGTCTTCTGGACCCAAGCTTGGAACTCTGCTCTTCTAGGGGACCTTCTTCCGTACCGTTGGGTGAAGTCATAAGAACGGATCTGACCTTTCAGGGGTACCTGTCTCCTCGGACCTACCGATGGCGAGTACCCCAGTGTTTCTCAGTCTGTGCTGACTCGTCGATTCGTGTCGTGTCCCGGAAGAGATGTGATCCGAAACAGAATTCCCTTACATCGTCGGAGACGCTAGGAGATAGCTCTGGTGATTTTGAAAAAGGTACAGTCGTTCTTGCGACAGAATAAAAGAGTAGTAAACACAAGTGACGTAATCGTGAAAGTTAAAGGGACCTCTCGAAAAGGAAACGCAAGAGGGTAACCGATCGAGTAAGTTCGTCGTAACGAAAGGTGGACCGAGTCCAAAGCTGTGTGGAAGGAGCGACTCGAGTTAGGAAGTGTTCGAAAACCGAATTTCACTCTCTACACACCGAGAGGGGAAGTGAACTTGTGAAACTTCGGTGACATCCCAATATTGAACCGGATTAAAGTTGGAACTACATAGAGTCCCATAGCTCTCCGGACCTCCCTTCCTCTCTCTACCGACTTACCGGTTAGTTAACTCGTCAGTCTCGTGTCCGTTGTAAATAATTCGAAAGTCAGAATACATCCGGACACAGTACGTATGGCTTTGTTAATGTTCCCACTGTAGTTTTGAGTGACTGCGTCCAGTGGTAACAACGAAAAGTCAACGGTTCAGAACAAGATGAGAAACACTAGGATACCTGACATCGTGCGGTCCGAAGGGACAGGAAGTGACAGAGGGTTTCAAACGAGTTACAGTCCAGGTAGCTCAACTACGACAGTAGATTGGTAGAGTAGGAGACAGTAGGGGAAGAGGAGGACGGGAGTTAGAAAGGGTCGTAGTCCCAGAAGAGTTTACTCAAACCCTAATCGACGACGACGACGTCGACGACGATGATTCAGCGAAGTCAGTACAGACTAAGACACGATGGGGATCTACCGTCGGGTGGTCCGAGAGGGTAGAGACTGTAAGAGGTCCGTTCTTGTGACCTCACCCAACGGTAAAGGAAGAGGTTACGTACTTTCACTTTTCACTTTCACTTCAACGAGTCAGCACAGACTGAGAATCACTGGTGTACCTGACGTCAGGTGGTCCGTTGGGGTAGGTACCCTAAAAGGTCCGTTCTCATGACCTCACCCCACGGTAACGGAAAAGGCAACCCTAATCGTCTACGTTTGATAAAATATATTCTACCTATTTGTTGTTTCAAGATGACATGTCGTGTCCCATGATTCAAGTTATAGGACACTATTCTGTATTACCTTTTCTATTACTTTTTATATCACATATATACACACACACACACACATGTTGACTTGTGAGACAACATGTCGTCTTTAATTGTACTTTAAATTTTGCTGCTGTGATATTTAGTTGATACGAACATCGTGTCCCTTGATATAAGTTAGAGGACCCTATTTGGTATTACCTTCTCTTGTAATATTTTCTTTCATATATATATATACACACGCACACACACCCCCCCACACATAGACACCCACACATTGACTCAGTGAGACAACGTATTATCTTTGACCGTATTGTAGCATTTACTTGTTAATATATATATATATATATATATATGTGTGTGTATATATATGTGTGTTTTTTATTTATAAATTTACTTTAATTAGGATCCGAAGGATAACCTCGATTCTTTCGGTACCAAACCAATAGAAAACAAAACGACCCTCCCTCATTGTTTGCCATAGTTTTGTGCAGAAGGGGAAAACTTTTCAGACATCCCCTTCCGTCGAGGGGAGACAAACGCCAAACCAGTGAGTCAACACAGACTGACAAACGCTGGGTACATGACATCACACGGTCCGAAGGGACAGGAAGTAGTTGAGGGTCCCGAACGAGTTAGAGTATAGGTAACTCAGTCACTATGTTAGGTTGGTAGAATAGGAGACAGTAGAGGAAGGAGAGGACGGAAATCAGAAAGGTCGAAGTCTCAGAAAAGATTGCTCAGTCAAGAAACGTAGTCCACCGGTTTCATGACCTTGAAGTCGAAGTCGTAGTCAAGAAGATTACTTATAAGTCCAGACTAAAGGAAATCCTAACTGACCAAACTAGAGGAACGTCAGGTCCCTGAGAGATCTCAGAAGTTGTGGTGGTGTCTAGTTTTCTTAGTTAAGAAACCGAAAGTTGGAAGAAATACCAGGTTGAGAGTATAGGTATGTACTCATGACCTTTTTGGAATCGAAACTGATCTACCTGGAAACAACCGTTTTATTACAGAGACGAAAAATTATGTAACAGATCCAAACAGTCTCGAAAAGAAGGTTCCTAGTTCGTAGGAAAATAAAGTACCGACGTCATTAGTAGACGTCACTAAAACCTCAGGTTCTTTTATTTCAAAGGGTGGTAAAGGTGACAAAGAGGTAGATAGACGGTGTTTCACTACCCTGACCTACGGTACTACAATCAAAAAACTTACAAGCCAAAATTCTGTCGTAAAAGTGAGAGGAGAAAGTGAAAGTAGTTCTCCGAGAAATTCAGGAGAAGTGAAAGACGGTATTTCCACCACGGTAGACGTATAGACCTGAACAACTATAAAGAGGGTCGTTAGAACTAAGGCCGAACGTGCAGTAGGTCGGGTCCGAAAGTGTACTACACGAGACGTATATTAATTTTATTCGTCCCACTGTTACATGTCGGAACTGCATGAGGAAAGGGTCAAAACTTGGTCAGACAACAAGGTACGAGGGAGACAACAGGTAAGGGTTTATAGTTTCTTTTCCCCCAGATGACTTTCTAGTGTATTTAAGTGTCTTTTTTTCTGAGGACAAACGAAAAAAACAACAACAACAATTTCGTATCAATTACACAATCGAAGTCCATATGTCGTTTCACTAAGTCAATATAAGTCACATACGTGTACATATGTATGTATGTGTATGTACATGAGAAAAGGTCTAAGAAAAGGTAATATCCAATAATATTCTATAACTCATATTAAAGGACACGATATATCGACCAGGAACGATCAATGGATAAAATTTATATTATCACGGACTAAAATTCATCCAGGACTAAGAAGGGTATCGATGTCGGGGAATCGGAGTGTGTTTCTTCAAAAATTCCTCGAGATAGGGATAAAAATTGGGAGGACGATTGAAAAGACCCAGAAACGAAGAAATAAACAGACAATTGCTCCACCTTAGAAATATAATAAATTCCTTTATAGGTGGTGACAGTGTGTGTTTGGGTTTTATGTACCACCCAACTCGTAATATCTCTAAATGAAGACTGAGTTTATTGGAGTCTTCAAGTGAAAGGTTTAACTAACCCGTCGAGTCTTTACTTCATAGAAAAGTACAGAACGGAAGTACTAGCGGTTAGTACGAAGAGTTTCTACAAGATGAATAAACTTACTTTCTCTTACCCTTTGTCGTACTTACGAGTAGGAATTCTTTCAGAATACCCGAGTCCAACTTCATTGTGATTAGTTAGGAGAAGGACAAGGTGACCGATCATAAGTTTCTGTACCTGTGTTTATTAACATCCTTACGACCTTTTGTGTACGAGTCCTTCTTCTTTACAAAATCACTTCACGGTCGTAAGACAATGTCTCAGATGTTTTAAAGTGGAGTGCAGGGTATAGGACTCTATAGACATCCTATTCAAGTCAAGTGAGTGAGTCAACACAGGTTAATAAACGCTGGGGTACTTAACGTCGTCCGGTCCGGAGGGACAGATAGTGGTCGAGGGTCTCAGGTGGGTTTGGGTACAGGCAACTCAGCCACTACGGTAGTAGAGTAGGAGACAGCAAGGGAAGAGAAGGACGGAAGTATTTTATAACCTATGTCATACCCTGAACGGAGTGAAGGGTCCACCACGATCATCATTTCTTGGACGGGTGGTTACGTCCTCTGTACTCTGTACCCAAGGTAGGGACCCAGTCCTTATAGGGGACCTCTTCTTTTGTCGTCGGGTGAGGTCGCAAGAACGGACCTTTTAGGGTACCTGTCTCCTTTGAAGGTCCGATATCAGGGACCCCAGTGTCTCAGTCTATACCGTCGTGTGTGTGTACGTGGATAGTCCCGAAATAAAAACTATAGATGTTCTTAAACTATATAAACTATAGATGTTTTTATATAAATAATAAAATAATTAATAAAATAATAAAAAACCATTACGATCCAGAGGAAACGTCGTGTGTCCGAAGAGATCATCACCACCCTCCCGAATTGACTGGGTACCGTACACCCTAGAATATGGGACTGGTCCCTACCTTGGGTGTAGGGGACGTAACCTTCCGTCTAAGAAATGGTGACTTGGTGGAAACTTCAGTGATGTTCTGTTATATATATATAAAATTAATATAAATTCTAAAGAGAAAAGAATAAAAAGAGAGACGAATCTAGAGAGTATCAGCTTTAATATATCTGATCAGAATGTGACAAGTTTTGTCTTAAGAAACCTGACTTTGTTAAAGAGACAGACGTAGGTCGATCAGACTGAGTTAACAGTGGGAGAATCGAGGATAAAAAATCAACACGACACCGTCTGTTTTGAAATCCCTGAGAGTATTAAATAAGAATTTGACTAAAGGAAACCTAAGATACCTAAAATTAAAATATTGAAAGGGAAGTCCGTCAAAGATCGCGTGAGATTAAAAAAAGGGAATTTCAAGTAGTTCGGTCGTTATGGACTATACTAGAGGTCACTTCTACAGTTTGAATTAATATCTTGAAAGTAGGACAGAATCGTGACGTTGGAGGAAATTACGGTGACTACCGTGGTTACAAAATGAGTTCTGTCTCAGTTTTTATCGAGGAACAGAACATTCGAAATCACACTTGAGAAAGGTTTCAGTTAACAAATACCGTGACACCTTAATCAAGGTGTTTGACGCGGGGTCACACTGTAAGCAGTATAAGTAAAATAACGTCGGGCGACAAAGGAGTTGTAAAACTCACACGGTAGTGAAGAGCAAACAAGGAAAGGAAACGGAACACGTGAAGTTCAATCACCTTATTATACGTTGACCCAGTCTTGAGATCGAGACAGTGAATGTCCTACACACTGGAAGTTCTACAGTGAATTGTAAATACTCTGAGATAAAAGAGTAAACGTCTTGTTTTTTCCTGTTAATATGAACGAGTTACCACGATAAAACAGATAATGTACCCTAATATGTACAATTTTCGGGTCTTGTAAAGGACCTTTATTCTCCGTAACTTACTAAAGAGAGAGAAAAAAAAAAAGGGAAAAAATTGAACCAACTTCCCCGGGTATTTTGGTTTAAGTATCCAAGTTAAGATATACGGGATACCGTCATGTGGTTTTGATGTACATAGTCACTTCGGTCTAACTCACAAAGGTTAGATTATAATCCAAACCTTCCTAAGATTTTTTATTAAATCACATTGGAGGATGGATGTTGACATATGTCCCTGAAAGAGCCACTTGACATTCCTTGTATCTCCATCCAGACTTCCAGACATAAGTTTTACTCAAGTATTAAATCTTTCCTCTTAACCTACGGTCGGTTATATAGAATTTCCCTCCCGAATAAAGACTAATCGCTCTTCGTTCATCTCAAAGAACCTCCTCTAACGTAAATTAGACTCGGAACTACTTAATCATCTTAAAACCGTCCACCCGTACCCTTTTATGATATTCGTGTCCCATAAATTAATTCCAAATTGAATTCACTCTAACAAACTTGGAGTTCTACATTTGAGAGTTAACTATTCTTTTCGGTCGTTGCACCGGAGACAAGAAGTAGTCTTTGAGGTAAAATTGTCTATGTTTCCTGTCCCTAAATGTAAGAATAATTTTAGATTGTTAGTTTCAAAGTTTTAATTATGAAGACATTGAGTGAGTCTATTCGGGAAAAGAGTTCCTATATAAAATGGGTGCTTACCTCCTCTAGACGAAGAAGAAACAGTGTCGTCCCGAACCAGTATTAATATAAACGAGATAAATGTATTGACAGAGGGGTGACAATAGTTAAGTGAATAATACATAACTCATAGCTGAAACACGGTCTATAAAGATGTCATTGTAGAGGTAATTTTTTTTTTTTTTCGTTTTTTCGTTTTACCGACAGACCCCTCCGGAATGTTTATCGACACTTTTCTTCTCTTCACTTTTCGTTTCCTCTTTTCCTTTCTATAAGGGTAAACTTACGTCTCAAGGTTTCTTATCGTTCCTCTCTAAAATTTTACCGGAAGGAGTCGATAGTTACGTTTCTTTATCTCCGTTTGTTGTCTTACCCTTTCTGATCTCTCGAGAAGTTCTTTTAATCTCTATGGCTCCCTTGTAAAGTACGTTTCTACCCGAGCTATTTCCTGTCTTTACCAGACCTGGATTGTCTTCGTCTTCTATAATTCTTCTCCACCGTTCTTATGTGTCTTCTTGACATGTTTTTGCTAGAAGTACTGGTTCTATTAGTACTACCACACTAGTGAGTGGATCTGGGTCTGTAGGACCTTACACTTCAGTTCACCCGGAATCTTTCGTAGTGATGTTTGTTTCGATCATCTCCACTATCTTAGGTTCAACTCGATAAAGTTTAGGACTTTCTACTACGACACTTTCATGACGTGAGTTATACGGTCGTATAAACCTTTTGAGTCGTCACCGGTGTCCTGACCTTTTCCAGTCAAAAGTAAGGTTAGGGTTTCTTTCAGTTACGGTTTCTTACGAGTTTGATGGCGTGTTAACATGAGTAGAGTGTACGATCATTTCATTACGAGTTTTAAGAGGTTCGGTCCGAAATCGTTATGCACTTGGTACTTCAAGGACTACAAGTTCGACCAAAATCTTTTCCGTCTCCTTGGTCTCTAGTTTAACGGTTGTAGGTACCCTAGTACCTTTTTCGTTCTCTCAAGGTCTTTTTGTAGATAAAGACGAAATAACTTATACGGTTTCGGAAACTGACACACCTAGTGTTATTTGACACCTTTTAAGTCTTTCACTACCCTTATGGTCTGGTGGACCGAACGGAGAACTCTTTGGATATACGTCCAGTCCTTCGTTGTCAATCTTGACCTGTACCTTGTTGTCTGACCAAGGTTCATCCTTTTCCTCATGTAGTTCCGATATATAACAGTGGGACGAATAAATTGAAAATACGTCTCATGTAGTACTCTTTGCGACCCGATCTTCTTCGTGTTCGACCTTAGTTCTAACGACCCTCTTTATAGTTAGTGGAGTCTATACGTCTACTGTGGTGGAAATACCGTCTTTCACTTCTCCTTGATTTTTCGGAGAACTACTTTCACTTTCTCCTCTCACTTTTTCAACCGAATTTCGAGTTGTAAGTCTTTTGTTTCTAGTGCCATAGACCAGGGTAGTGAAGTACCCTTTATCTGCCCCTTTGTCACCTTTGTCACAGTCTGAAATAAAACACCCCGAGGTTTTAGTGACGTCTACCACTGACGTCGGTACTTTAATTTTCTGCGAAAGAGGAACCTTCTTTTCAATACTGGTTGGATCTCTCGTATAATTTTTTCGTCTCTGTAATGAAACGGTTGTTTCCAGACAGATCAGTTCCGATACCAAAAAGGTCACCAGTACATACCTACACTCTCAACCTAACACTTCTTTCGACTCACGACTCCTTGACTACCAAAACTTGACAACACAACCTCTTCTGAGAACTCTCAGGGAACCTGACGTTCCTCTAGGTTGGTCAGGTAAGATTTCCTCTAGTCAGGACCCACAAGAAATCTACCTTACGACGATTTCGACTTTGAGGTCATGAAACCGGTGGAGTACGCTTCTCAACTGAGTAACTTTTTCTGAGACTACGACCAACCCAAACCCCCGTCCTCCTCTTCCCCTGCTGTCTCCTACTCTACCGACCTACCGTAGTGGCTGAGCTACCTACACTCAAACTCACTTGAGACCCTCAACAACTACCTGTCCCTGCGGACCGTACGACGTTAAGTACCCCAGTGTCTCAGTCTGTGCTGACTCATTGACTTGATTTGACTTGTATAGACAGAGGGTGGGACAATAGTTAAGTGAATAATACATGACTCATAGAGGAAATTCGGTCTATAAAGATATCCTTGTTGTCTTCTGTCTCCAGCAACGGGAGTACTTCCTACGTAAGATGACACTTCTCTGTAATCTTACATAAATAAGTACACTGATTTTATGTATAGATAATACAGTGCACCAGTATATTGGATACTTTATTTTTGTTTTCCTATCTCTCTATTTCTATTGGTCTCTCTCGAAGTCACCTCCTTTATCGAACTTCAACATTTGTTCCCGTTGTCCCGTCCATAGGAACTCATCGTGTAAAGTAATCTGAACTCTTTCCTTCTCTTAGTGGGAACAACTACGACCACTGTTCTTTTAAGTTTAGTTTCTTTTGGTCATGTTTTGAGGATTCTATACTGACAAGAACCACCCAACGGTTTGCCGATTTGTCGGTCTGTTAGATCTCCTTTTTACTCGTTCCTGTTTTCATCATCCTTCCCTATTTTGTAATAGAATCCCTTATTATACTAAAACTGTCACTCTTCTGATCTTCCTGGAACATCTACTAATTTACCTGAAATTAAAAAGTCACTCACTTAACACCTTGGTTATGTCATAAAATTTGTTACTTCGATAGATAATACTGAATATAAAAGTTTATTAACAAGGATAGTATAACTTAAATCTAACGAACCCACACCGTTCTCTCCCGTTTATGTCGTCCGTTCCGTCACTATGTTCACTCTTTTCCACCACTACACCCCTACGTTTGGTCGTACCATCTTTCCTAAAACCTGAATAACACTATCGTCCCGGTTAATTTAGACACTATATAAATAACTTACGCCACCACATTTCTCCTCCTTCGGTTCCTCATTATGTTCCTTCTTTTGTGGAGGTTGAACCTACCCTTTCGGATACAGTTTTTATCTAAACCCCTTTTCTAACCAAGTCAAAACCTGAAGACTAAACTTTATAGTTAAGATCTACATACCCATATTACTCATTCGTCTACCTCTCTATACTCAATCTCCTGTTCTCTTTTCAGATTTTATTTTTATGTTTTAACCTGTAGAAATTGTGGTTCTGTCATAAAATTAGGTCCACTGATGTACCCCAGCGGTCCTCTCACCACGACTATGTCTTCTCTTCCCCTCTCTTACTCGGGAGTCTGTGAACTTGGAAACTTTTTATCCTTCTTCTCCTTGGTGATTTTATTTAGAACATTGGCTTTGGTCATCTTTTAATACATCATTATCGTCTTCCTTTTAGTCGTCTCCTCAGTTCCTTCAGTCTACTGTTCACTGTTCTTCCTCGTTTTCTCCTTGACCCGTTTCTCGACACTTCCTTCTCGACCTGTCTTGACGGGTAACCGAAACGGGAGCACCTCCCCCAGGAACCACTTGCACCGTGTTTGTTGAAGTCATTTTGGGACCCCTGTTTCTGGTGTGACGTCACTTAAGTTCTCGTTTGTCCTCCTGTCCTTAGTTTCCGTTGTTCGGAGTTGTGGAAAAGACTTGTGTAAAAAGGGATTCCCTTTGTTTCTTTATCCCGCATTCAACTCAGAAACAGAAGTGAAGTCTCTTAAAAGTATCGTTGGTCTTGTTACGTCAGTGAGTGTTTACCAGAACTCACTTATTTCTTTCTTTTGTCTCTGGTACAATTGATTTAGGTTGGGTAAACCGAGATCGTCTTTCTTACAAACCAATTACGAAGGAGGAGTCGTGGGTGTGGGTTAGTCTACGGGTTTCGATGTTTAGATTAGAATTTTTATATTCCGACAGATGATTTTTATAATTTTTCACTCGATAAATATAAGAAACTGTGAATAAAAAAATCTAAGTGTAACTTTGAATTCATGGAACATGTTGACGGAGGATTGACTAGAGAATTGTAGGTAAAAGAACGAGGAGAGCAAGTTAAACATTTTTGACGGACTGCTGACAAAGAGTCCGGTAAGAGGGGAACGCCACAAAGACGATAACGGATTTCTTATTTGAAGCGTCAATAGCAGAGGGAGGTACACAGCCGGTTTACTTTGACGAAAAGGGAAACAGGGTCTCCATGAGACTAAGGAGTGGTAGTGTAAGTATGAACAAGACAAGGGAGAAAGGATAACAAAAAAAGAAAAATTTTAGATTAATAGAGATTTATTAAGTACCTTTACTGGAGAGAGGGAATTCAGAGAGAGGTAAGATGTGTTAAAGGTTTTTCGGGTTTGAGAGTGTCTTACAAAACTCTTACAAAGGCCACTGGGAAGAACAATGAGATATCGGACATAATGTCAATAAACGTATACGACAAGGAGGAGCGATAAGTAGTCAGTCAAGTCAGCGAGTCAGCATAGACTGAGACACTGGGGGACCTGGTGTCGTACGGTCCGGGGCGACAGGTAGTGGTTGAGGACCTCAAGTGAGTTTGAGTACAGGTAGCTCAGCCACTACGGTAGGTTGGTAGAGTAGGAGACAGCAGGGGAAGAGGAGGACGGAAGTTAGAAAGGGTCGTAGTCCCAGAAAAGATTACTCAGTCAGAAAGTGTAGTCCACCGGTTTCATAACCTCAAAGTCGAAGTCGTAGTCAGGAAGGCTACTTATAAGTCCTGACTAACGGAAATCCCAACTGACCAAAAATAGAGGAACGTCAGGGTCCCTGAGAGTTCTCAGAAGAGGTTATAGTGTCAAGTTTTCGTAGTTAAGAAGTCGCGAGTCGAAAGAAATACCAGGTTGAGAGTGTAGGTATGTACTGATGACCTTTTTGGTATCGGAACTGATCTGTCTGGAAACAACCGTTTCATTACAGAGACGAAAAATTATACGACAGACATAAGTATAAACTTATACTTATTCTATGACTATAAATTGAAAAAAAAGATTAAAAAATTCCCATCTAAATTTTGAATGTAACCAATATTTCTGGTGTCAGTTCCTTAGGTCTAAGGGTGAGATAATGGTTAACAAAAATAGAGGAAAGAAATTGGATGTTTTTAATTTGATGTCATTGTTTGTTTTTTATTTGATACTTGGAATTTTTAATACTACGATATGATATAATTAGATCACTACGTACGATTCAGTGAAATCAGCACAGACTAAGAAACGCTGGGAAACTTGACATCGGGTGGTCGAGGAGACAAGTACCCTAAGAGGTCCATTCCTATGACCTCACCAAACAGTACGGGAGGAGGTCCCCTAGAAGGTTTGGGTCCCTAGTTTGGGTGTAGAGAATTCAGAGGACGTAACCGTCGGACCAAGAAATGGTGATCTCGGTGGACCCTTTGGGTTATATCTCTATAATTAATCATAATTATCATTATCGGATTTTGTTTTGAATCATTTTCATACTATGTGATCCATAAGAAGATTTAGGAAGTAGGAGGTTACTAGGACTGGAGGACTATAGGTACGAGAACACTCCAATCAAGGGAAGATCTAGTTTATCCCGACTGAAACATTCGTTAACCTACAATGTCTTTAGTGTGACCCACTGTAGATTGTACATTAGAAATTTCTACAATCCTAAACCCGAAACTAGAGCAAACCTAACGAGTAAGACCCTCTTTGGTCGACGGTATTGTTCCCCTGCAAGTTTGTCGGATACCTCCCCTGGTACATCCTACTTCAACTCCGGAGGAGGTCGATAATGGTTAGACGACCTGTATCCTCCATCGATGGACCCTTCGTTTAGGAAGTCTGGGTCAACTCTGAAGTCTACTGACATTAAGGTCACTGATAGAACTGACGTTAGAATATTCTCTAAGACACTACCTTTGAGTGACTATTGCGATTCTAAAGAGTACCTACGTTTGAGATTATTTATGATTTCCAGCCGACAACGAAACTTGGAAATACAAAACCCCATTAAACAATGTACTGTTATCTATTGATTAAGTAGACGATAAGGAAACCGAGTAAGACACTACAACCCATCTACCGTATTGGAATTTGAAGATTTAATTGTTTTCTCAACTTTGTTTCGTATTGTTGTGTAAGAATATATAACTTGTAAGACATTGGTATGAACAGGACACAATTGTATATAGTCCCTTTTACTAAGTTGTGGGGGACTCTTGTCGGAGACACCTACTGGTAAGTAAATGAGACGTCACCGGAAAACGGTATAGATTGAGTAACCAGGAATTACGATAAAAACTATATAACGGGCTAGGTAGGTATTTGGGTGGGGAGCTTACAAGATACTCCGACCGTATTATGATTGAGAAATTTAGTGTCACCTTCTTTTACGAAGATTAAATACGGTGGAAAATAAACGATTTATTAAACTAACATTACGAGGTAGAACTGGTATAGTTATAGGAAAACGATGATCGTTAACTTTTGTTTTCGTTTACAAAGTAAAGAGGAGGACCGGTCGATTTCTCCTTACGAGTGGCGAGATCCGGAGCTATACTTACCTCTCTAAATACCAATTGAAGTATCCTCTTCCCTAAATAACATAAACTTTCTTGACCCAAACTTTCAGATATCCAGAGCTACGACCAAAGATGAGACAGTGATGATTGGACTTTTAGAAACCGATCAACATACACAAATACACAGTCTGATGTTGTTTGATAAGGTTGTGGAAAAAGAAAAAAAAAATTTAATGTGATTCTCACAACTACCGAGTCTACCATTTTCTTAGACGGACGTTACGTCCTCTGGACCCAAGTCAGGGACCCAGACCAAGTTAGTCCTTCTAGGGGACCTCTTCCCTTACCGATGGGTAAGGTCATAAAAACGGACCCTTTAGCGTACCTGTCTCCCTGAACCGTCCGATATCAGGTGCCTCAGTGTTTCCCAGTCTGTTTTGGGTCACTAGTTGCGGAAGTGAAAGTTCTCACAACCTTATCAAACAAGATCAGACAGTGTGTATTTCTTACTAACCCTGACATGACTCGAGATTCCATTAAATATCATACCATCTCGTGTTGCCACTACCACAGAAACACTCGTGTCTCGAACGTCAGACATCGAGCGCACACGAGTCGGTGAGTCAGAACGGGCTGAGAAACGTTGGGGTACCTGATAACGGATGGTCCGAAAAGACAGGTACCCTAACAGGTCCGTACTTAGGACCTCACTCAACGGTAAAGTATGAGGTCCTCTAGAAGGACTGGGTCCCCAGTTTGGGTGCAGAGAACACAGAGGACGTAACCGTCTGTCCAATAAATGACTACACGGTGGACCCTTCGGCGGTATCAGGTATCAATGTCCTTTTTGCATTCCAGATAAATGTTTAGAAATACATATACTTGTGTCTTATTTCCCACTAACTCAACTCAATCTTGTAACCTATACTCACCCTACTTTTGTGTGATTTAACGTGCCATCGTTCCGTTAAAGTCTTATCGTGTTTGTATTAATAGATTCTTGTCTATAAGGATTAAGTTCATAGATAAGTCGTCGATGGACTAAACCGTCGAGGAACCCAATAACGTTCTTCTAAAGAAACCAGTAAAATTGACTCTTTCTTCTTGACCGGGTAACGCAATCGACGTAGATGGTGCCGGTGTCCGAGTCCGTTCCTATCCTACATATTATATGCGATCTGGATCTGTCGTCGGTCTCTAAACCCCTATTTGTCCGAGAAACTCGAGGTTACAAAAGTACAACGTCTACTTCACTGTCTCTCGGTCCTTTCAATAAACTTAACGAATTTTAAGTGTGTTGTTAATTAGAGTCTCGATACAGATTTTAAGTACAGTCAACTGGGAGGGCGGGTGGGGGTAGCGATACGAAAGACGAAACGCGAAGACAAAGGTTAAGTCTTCCATTTCTTCTGTTATTGTCTGTGTCTTTCCGAATGGAGTATACGACTGAGTGAAGACGTTCCAGCTCAAAAATAGGAGTGGGGTATGAGATTGACGTTTTATTTGTACATACCCAATTTCGCAATTTGTTGTAACATTTTCTTTCTTATCCTGTTTACTCAGACTAAGATCCTTTACTTTCGTGAAAGATTCGTCTTTCACCACTTTATTTAATGTTTCTTTTTACTATTTAAACTGATGTACACTTAAAATTACGTGGCAAATAGTTTTCATTATATTTATTTAAATTCCATTTTAGTCTTTTTTTTTTCGTGTGATTGGAACTACCCATTCCAGAACTACAAGAATTATCATTATTATTTTTTTACTTGTGAAGTAAAGTTTTCTGTTTGATACTATCTTTGTCCCGTTCCTAGGACTTACTTCGTTTGAATACCATGTTTGGCACTTATATAAGACTCAGAGTATGTATATATTTACAAACTTCAATGTATTCCACAATAGTGGAAGGGGATAGTTTGCACGTTTATAAATTTTAAATCGTCGACAGTAAGAACCATAATCACTCCGACGTCCTTTCACTCTTAATAACGTTACAACCGTCTGACGTAACAACCAAGATTTACGAACGACGGTAAGAGATGGATCAGGTAGATCCCAAGGACCGATATGGGAAAAGATCCCCTCTTCATAGAAAGAGTAGAATAAAACCACTCGAACTGGTAAGCTGAATGACGTCGGTTACCAGACACCTTTCGCCGGACGAGAAATACACCCGTGTGATTCTCCATGGTACATGAACATGGAACGAGAAAAGGGTCTACAGGGTCGTAGGGGTCCATCTCTACGACGAAATAGGGCCTAAGGTCTTTTTTTTTCCTATGTGTTTCTGTTCTCGGTTCTGGCTAGGTGTTATGCTCTTATGACACTCGTCCTTTAGTCGGAACCAACAACTTAGGTGACCGTAGACTTTACAATTACAACAAAAATGACGTTGTATTGGATCGTTTTCGATTATTGATATCATCCTTATATTTATCGTGTTGTGAATGATATTTTTGTAAAATGGTCATATATAGTCCTCGGAATTTTAATCGACTGTGATAACTGAATTTCTAAGGGAATGCACTCAGAAACCCAGTTCTCCGAGTGTCGTTATATTGGGAACTATAACTTTTGACCTTCGTTCGGTTTACTGGTTTTAATCGTCTTACTAACTTATTTAGTATTATTTATGTATCAGGCCTTACAATGTCTCGGTAAATTTACCATAGATGTTCTTTATAAATTACCGTATTCTTTTATAAGAGATACATTGTACTCCACCGTTTTGACACATGTTAAACTTTTACATCTTCCTACGGTCTAAACATTATATATGTTTATACACACTTTTTTCGAACTTTCCTTTATATAGTTTTTAGAAAAGTCACGAACAATGAACTACCCACTCTTTTTCAATAAAATAAGAGAAGAAGTATATCAGAACATAGATTTTTTTTAGTACTTATCGTTCCCACGAACAAAAAAGAAATTAAGTCTTATATATATTTTGGTGGTCTAACTGGAATAAAAACGTGTACTCTCTTATTTAGAGTTTCTCTAACTCATCTAGGACCCCCTCAGTCTGATCTTGGACCAAGATAGATACGAAAATTGATGATACGCACATGACAAAATGTTATTGTGATAGAACTGATATTACAAAGACGAGTTTATAGAAATAGTACGTCTTCTTTTAGAATATAGGTTATTGGATGAATTGTGAAATATTATTCTAATATGGTTTTGGTCTTATCTTCGTATCCGGAACAATAAAATATTAAGTCTAAAGATTATTAGTGAGTATTTAATTGAGTTTTTGATAAATAAATCTTAGAGAGTCCAAGGTTTCTGATACGGTCCATATCCTCTGATTTATCGTTTATCCTCTTTTTACCTGGTGGGGGAGTGATTCGAAGTCGGTTCATGTGTGTCTGTTGTGTCAGACAGAAATAGTCTGGTGGAAGGTAACGGTAATAAAAGAAATAAAGTAGAAATTTGGTAGTGTGGTCAGTGGTCTTACTAAAAATGCACTATTTACCGATCATTTACGATAAACGGATATAAATAAAAAAACAAACTAAAAATTAAGGACTTGAGTGGACCGTCTTACGATCGTGAAAAGAGACATCCGATATCCTGTGGCAACTGAATTGTTGTCTATCGTTTACGTAGAATTTGAAATATTACATTAAAAGATATTTAGATAATTAAGTGGAAGTAGAATAGGGTAACTATCTGAATACGACCCTTTCTGACTTCCGTCCTCTTCCCCTGCTGTCTCCTACTCTACCAACCTACCGTAGTAGCTGAGCTACCTGTACTCAAACTCGTTCGAAACCCTTGACCACTACCTGTCCCTCCGGACCGTACGACGTCAGGTACCCCAACGTTTCTCAGTCGGTACTGACTGACTTGACTTGACTAGGAAGGTTGTAAGTGAAATATTTTTTACGAAGTCAACACGTGACCACATCTGATTCTCGTCTGCCTGTTTGGTGACCAAAACGTACAAAGACTCTTACGGGAAGGAAGTACACGAGGATTATTTGAGTGGAAGGGGAAACTCTCATAGGGACCGAGAAAGAGATACTTCTCTAAAATGTGGCCAAAAGGAACGACTCGTGGGTCTGGAGATATATAATCATAACATCCCGACAGGATTGTTTTGTGGTGTTTGACCCACTGAACTCGTCACCTTTAAACAAAAGAGGTTTAAGACCTCTAACTTTCAAGTGCTAGTTCCACAGTCGTTTAAGCCAAAGAAGATTCTGGAGACAGGAACCTAAGGTCTGTCGGTGAAGGAAAGACGCAGGAGTTTACCAACGGGGAACTAGAGACAGTAGACGTAGAATTTAGAAGGGAAAAAATAGTCACGTGGTCAACATAACCTAATCACTAGTGGGTATATTGGAGTGACGTTGAGAATCTTCCGGAGTAGAGTTTATGTAATTCTAAGACTCCGTGACCTCTAATTCTGAAGTTGTATGTTTAAATCTCCTGGGTGTCAAGTCGAGTGTTGTCATGGTGACCTAAGGAATAGACGGGCAGACAGACTATACACTTGAGTGGGTTACCGTTCCGGTTGGTAATTACCGGTCATAGACCAGGTAACATCCATAAACCATTTACAACTGACCTAGTTATTCTGATACTTCAACGTCTCGTATCTTGGGTTTTCTTATGTCTTGTCTTCCTCCTCCTCCACTTTACTCTTGAAGTCCCTTCCAACGTACAGTGCACCTGATTTAAAAATCCTTTCCCATCTAGACACGGGTGTCTTCTACCTTGGGGTAGGGTTTTATCTTATTATATAGGTTTTAATACCTACAACTGTATTGAACTGTCTAATTACCTGATCATTCCTTTTAGTTTAAAGTCCTGACCACCAGTGGAGAGTCAAGTCAAGTCATCGAGTCAGTACAGTCTGAGAAAAGTTGGGGTACCTGGTGTCGTGTGGTCCGGAGGGACAAGTAGTGGTTGAGGGTCTCAAATGGGTTTGAGTACAGGTAGTTCAGGTACTACGGTAGGTTGGTAGAGTAGGAGACAACAGGGGAAGAGGAGGACGGGAGTTAGGGAGAGTCCTAGTCAGAAAAGGTTACTCAGTCGAGAAGTGTACTCCACCGGTTTCATAACCTCAAAGTCGAAGTTATAGTCAGGAAGGTTACTTGTGGGTCCTGACTAGAGGAAATCTTACCTGACCAACCTAGAGGAACGTCAGGTTCCCTGAGAGTTCTCAGAAGAGGTTGTGGTGTCAAGTTTTAGTAGTTAAAAAGGGGTGAGTCGAAAGAAATATTAGGTTGAGAGTGTAGGTATGTACTCGTGACCTTTTTGGTATCGGAACTGATCTACCTGGAAACAAACGTTTCATTACAGAGACGAAAAGTTATGCGATAGATCCAACCAGTATAGAAAGAAAGGTTCCTCATTCACAGAAAATTAAAGTACCGACGTCAGTGGTGAACGTAACTAAAACTTCGGGGGGTTTTATTTCAGTCGGTGACAAAGGTTACAAAGAGGTAGATAAACGGTATTTCACTACCCTGGTTTACCGTACTAGAATCAAAAGACTTACAACTCGAAATTCGGTTGAAAAAGTGAGAGGAGAAAGTGAAAGTAGTTCTCCGAGAAATCAAGAAGTGAGAGAAGATATTCCACAGTAGACATATGGACTCCAATTACTATAAAGAGGAACGTTAGAACTAAGGTCGAACACGAAGTAGGTCAGGTCGTAAAACGTACTACATGAGACGTATATTAAATTTATTCGTCCCACTGTTATATGTCGGAACTGTATGAGGAAAAGGACAAACCTTGGTCAGACAACAAGGTACAAGTCAAGATTGACAACGAAGGACTGGACATATGTCCAAAGAGTTCTCCGTCCATTCCACCAGACCATAAGGGTAGAGAAAGTCTTAAAAGGTGACAAGCACCACTAGACGTATCAGTTTCTGAAACCTTATCGGTTATTTCGTCTTTATCCGCAAAAAGACCTTGAGAGAACGAAAAAGTTACTGGGTCACCTACAACCGTTAAACTAGAGACCAAGGAGACGGAAAAGATTTTGGTGGAACTTATAGACCTTCAAGTGTCAAGTGTATAACAAATTCGGACAGAACCTCTTAAAATTCGTAGTGAAATGATCGCACACTCTACTCACGTCAACACGCCATCAAACTCGTAAGAAACAGTAACGGAAAGAATCCCTAACCTTACTTTTGACTGGAAAAGGTCAGGACACCGGTGACGACTCAAAAGGTTTAAAGGACCGTATAACTCACGTCATGAAAGTGTCGTGGTAGAAAGTCCTAAACTTTATCGAGTTGACCTTAAGGTAGTGGAGGTGATCGAAACAAACGACACTAAGAAGGATTCCGGGTGAACTGAAGTGTAAGGTCCTATAGACCGAGATGCACTCACTAGTGTGGTAGTACCAATAGACCCAGTACTTCTATAAAAAACATGTCAAGAAGACACATAAGAGCGGTAGAGAAGAGTTATAGAAGACGAAGACAATCCAGGTATCTTAAAGACAGGAAATAGTTCGGGTAGAAACGTACTTTACAAGGGAACCATAGAGATTAAAAGAACTTCTCTAGAGATTAGAAAGGGTGAGACAACAAAAGGAGATAAACGTGACTAGTGACTCCTTCCGAAAGAACAGAGAGGAACGATAAGAAACCTCGAGACGTAAGTTTACCCATATAGGAAGGAGAAGGGGAAACGAAAAACGTCACTCTTCGTAGCTCACCAGTGGAGATTCAGGAGATTTTATCTCTAAGGAGGTAGTAAAGGTGGGTACAATGAGTTGGAGAGGAAGTTGTGGGGATTTGTACTTCTCATACTCAAAGTCGACACCCGGCCTCTGACAGTACCACACAGAGTTTGAAATGAGTAAGTTTATACTAGACTTACTCAAACCGGCGTAAACGTATGAGAGAGGAAAGGAGTTAACTATGACGAGTCAAATTTAATTGAGAGTAAAAAGTCTGTCACGTAAATTTTACCTTGAATTATAATAATGGTGATGAACTTTTAGTCACAGAGAACCGGAGTTATCTTCTATCTCCATATATCTTTAGATGTTCATACAATAAACAACAAGTCAACGAGTCAGTACAGACTGTAAAACTCTGGGGTACCTGACGTCGTATGGTCCGAAGGGACAGGAAGTGATAAAGGACCGCAAACGAGTTTGAGTACAGGTAACTCATTTGAGACCCTCTATCACTTCCTATATACCTTTAGGTATTGATATGTACAATAATAATTCTATTGACGTGTGTGTGTGAATTTTTGTACGGTAAAAGATGTTTTTCAATCCGTTTGGTGTGAAACCCCTTTAAATAATCTTATTTGGAGAAATTCACTTCTAACTTAATCAGGCAAATGTAAACCGACAGAATCATTTCCGTTACACAATTTTAATAATATCCCTTCTTTAAGACTAAACCACTTCCATCTCATACACGTCTGTTTATCAACCTTCTCAGTCAGTCACCTCCTTGAGAGGGACCTTAATACGGATTCTCGTCACCGGCTATCTTATAGTGGTAGCACCGTTGTGATTGGCCAGTCAGGGAAATGAACCTTTGTCCAAGGTAGATCAAGTACGAAATTAAGTTTGAGTTTTTATTATCTTGAGATAAAATTCACTAATTTATGTCTAATTTGTAAAGGGGGTGTTAGACTAAAGGAGACATTTAAACGAGTTGTTTAGGAAAGAGGTATTTCTCATGCCTCCCTTTAAAGATTGGTCGAGGATAAACTTACTCCTGAATTTGAGAAAAACGAATTCTCTGAGGACTTAAAGAGATACACACACACGAGTCAGTGCAGAACTAAGAAACACTGGGGTACTTGACACCGGGTGGTCCGAAAAGACAGGTACCTTAAAAGGTCCTTTCTTGTGACCGTACCTAACGTTAAAGGAGGAGGTCTCCTAGAAGGGTTGGGTCTTTAGTTTTGACACAGAGAACGAAGAGGACGTGCCGTCGGTCTAAGAAATGGCGACGTGGTGGACCCTTCGGAAGGACTTAAGGATCGATTAAAGTTAAACGAGACACCGAAACTCGTTAGTAAAACAAGGTAACTCGGAGTCAAAGGTTCGGACACTTTATTATCCTAACGTTCATCTGGTTACCAAGAACCTCACACCAGGGGTCTTGTTGTCGTACCCGTGGTCACACCTTGGACGCTCTTTCCGTGTAAACCCCCGAGGTGAGGTTTTTGTAGCGTAGTCTTTGAGACCCCGTCCACCTCTGTGGACACAAAATCCATCGGAAGGACCACCAAGACTACGACTTCAAACTCTCAGAAACGTGCCCTCCTATACGTTTCGAGAGAGACGGGACGGTAGACACTCCACGACGCTAGGAGACCAGAAACTTACTCTCCCTCGCTTTCTCCGGGGCACAATCGTCGTCCTCCCTTTCGACCGACCCAACTCGACGAACTTCTTACTCACACAAGAAGCCTCCTCTTAGTGGACCGGATTGATTACTGATGTTTAGGGTTCCCCTCTTTTAGGCCCCTGCCCAAGGAGACCGGTGGACCTTTCCTTCGTCACTGTTATACCCTCTTAAGAGAGGACCGCGAAGCCCTCCCCTTCTCTTCCGTCTATTACAGAAATAATCCTTGTCGAACCGTCCGTAGTACGTGGCCCATATATTTGTCTTCACCACACAATAAACCGGGGTCCTTATCCCAAGGGTCTCTATACTCTTGAGGGTTTTCGGTGACGGGTGTAAAAAAAGGAAGAGGATTTAAAGCCAATTCCCAGCTCAAACCTCACATAACCCTCCGATACACCTCCATTTCTGGTTCCCTTCTCTTTCAAGGTGTTGTCGACTCCGGTGCTCCGTGAAAGACAGGGTGTCTAAGGACTCCCTCTTTGCTAAAAGGGTCGTTTGTTTAAGTAGAGTTGGGGTCACCTCGGCCCCATCTACGTTTAACATCGTACCCACCCTCGACCTCTCCGCCACTATCCTCCTCCTTTTCCGTCTCTCCTTAAGACCGCGGTAGATCACCGGCTACTTCTTCCGAGAACAGGATTGTCTGTAGGTTCCTACCGACCGTCCTTTCGTAGAACAAATTTTCTTTCGGAAATTATGTCGTATTAACGGTTAGGGGTCCCTTAATTTGAGGGGCGGTATGTACTCGTGTCTCCTTGTCGGGACTACCATTACCGTCTTTAATCACCCGTCTTCCGGCGTTCACCTAGGACTTATCTAATTGTTAAGGAAAGACAACTTTCCGTAAGGTGGGAAATGTGTATTTTATCGAGTTGGGTAGGACTTCAATTACAACTCTGCGTCCGTGATTCCCTTCTCGGTAGGGGGAAAACCTCTACTCTTTTGCCTACGGGTCTTTCTACACTGAGCTCCAAGGTGTCTCGTTTACCGTTCCCATTTTACTGTTCGGGCTGCTCAAAACGGGAAATTGTGGTTCGGGTAGTAAGAGAGTCGGTGTCATTCTTCATGGGACCGTTCGAGTCCCATATACTTTGGGTCTACAAGCAGGGGAGAGTCTCCGTAGTGATCTTACAGGGTATTTCAAGTACCAAAAGTTTACGGTCTTAGCTCTAGTAATAGAGATGGTAAAGGAGGGGGTCGAATCCTAGAGAAGACCAAACATAGGACTTCTTATATCTCTACTTTCCACAGGAAAGGAAATGTCCCAGACATTCACTCAACCCCTCCGTCCTAAGTTCGTGTCACTTGTTTATCTATTCTACTGTCCTAGTATACCTTACTGGATGGTCTAACCAACCTTCCCTGACGATTACGAGTCTAAGGAATGTCGGTTCTTTTTCCACCCCGAGAAGTGGTCTATCTTTTGTTTCGAGAGTTGACTCTTTAACTCTTTCTCTATGAACCAGGGGGAGTCTGGGGTGAGACAGGGATGACAGAAGGTGACGTCTTAGGGATGAGGAGGAAAACGAAACGAAGTGGAGGAGTTTGTTTTACGAACAACAACAACAACAAAAGATGTGTTGGTACATTTAATATCTTACACAACAAAACAGGTGATTTCGAGTGGTTACCGAGAGGCACCGTGGGACTATTCTTTTGTCTTTGGAAATGATATTCCGTGTCTGTGATCGACTGGGGTCCGAACGGACAAAGAGGAGCCGTCCGCGAAGGACGTAGTAAGTGTGGAGAGGTGGTTTGAGTGGACGTCTCTCTAGGGTCGTCCTCGGTGTAGTCCACGAGGAAGACGATGGTATGTCGACTACAAAGAGTGTAGTCTTTTTTTCAGACAGGAATTTCACGACCGTACGAGGACGTCCAGAGACAAATTGAGAATGGAAGAGTCTCTGGGGAAGAAGGTGGGGTGGGTGATACGTCGAGAAGGACGTAAGAGACTCTGGTGTCGGTGAAAACGAAAAGAGAAAGAAGAGTAAAGGATGCATAGGGTACTTTGTCCTAAGTGAGCCACCGAGGGATAAATGATACGTAGTGGGGTTGAGCTTGCGTCCGATCCCAGCTTTTCTGCCAAAGACACCATAAACGTCATCTCCTGACTCTAGTCTCATGTACGAGTTACTTGTAGAAGACAGACCATGGTCCTGAATCGTGTCTTGGCATAGTCACCTATACGTAACTCATTTACAAAAGTGAAGTGAATTCCTTCTCCACTTTATCTTTAAGTCCTCCCTTTTCTGCCAGTAAAGCCATTTATTATGACATGCCCAATTACCTCTAGCTGGAAATTATTTTCCCTTACATCTCGTCGATGTTGAGAGTAAATGACGATCCGACGCCTAATTTTGTCCACGGACCATTCGACGGACCGTTATAGGGGACATTCACTTGTATGAGTGGTATACTGGAGTCCCAAGAAAAGTACCGGTATATGGGTTTTCGATGTATGTCCTTACAAAGGGGTCCTTTCCGGATTCTGACGGGTATCGTATCGGTAAGCATTATCTATAATCGTGACAGTGTATCCCAAGAATTAGGGGTTCAACCTTTATTCGACTTACGGGTATTGATCATCTTAATTATGTAAAACTATGTACGGGTCTTACTTCGTAAATGTTTACTTTTTCTTGTTAAATGACAATACACTTTGGTAAAACTGTTTAGGGTGTTCGAATTATGACCCGTTGTAGTCGGTATACGATTCGTCATGCGTCTCATAACAAGGGTTTCAAGTTTTTGTCTTTTTGTGATTATAGACCACTATATTTAGTTCTGTCACGACTCGAAGTGCCCCCTCCTGTCACTACCTGGACCCTCAACCCAGTCTCAAGTCGTAGGACTATTCCAAGGGAAGGAATTAGACCCCCGACCGAGGAACCAACACGACGGAAACACTTTTCAGTAGTCCTACATGTGAACCCTAGACACGTGAAAAGACACATCCATAATCTGGAGTTATTATTTGACGTAATTGTTTCTAAATAAACTATTTCCTTCTTTCTACCTTTCCTCCTCCCCAGTCTTCGTTCTTTCCTTCACACCTTCCTTTCTCCCTGTCCCTTCCTCCCTTCCCTTCCCCTCTTTCTTTCCTTTGTTTCCTTACAACTAAGGGAAAAGAAAGAGTAGTCTCACAACCAGGGGGGTGGTGGAGGACGATGTACTCTGGAGTAGCAGTCGGTGTGGGTCAAGACGGCTGTGGGTAGGAGTGGAGGAGGACCTTCAGACCCAGTCGTGGTGGTGTAGCCAGAGGTGAGGACCGGGGAAGGAGATGCACGGCAGAGGGATAGATCGTTTTCTTTGCCTGCGAAGTCCGGTTTAGGTCTACAAAGTCTGATCAAGGGAAGATTAGAAGACACCTTTTCGGTACGGACGTTTCTTGTATCCGAATCACCACTTGACAGTCCCGTACACCCGGTTCGGAGAGTCCGCACAGGCTGAGACTCACTGGGGTACCTGACACCGGGTGGTCCGAGGGGACAGGTACCCTAAGAGGTCCGTTCTTGTGCTCACCCAACGGTACGGGAGGAGGTCCCCTAGAAGACCTGGGTCCCTAGTTTGGACGGAGAGAAGGTTTAACAGTGAGTGGTCCGTTTTCGTCTCTCCACTCACTAGACCTCCTTCCCTACGTCCTTAGTCCAGTGAAATCCTTACCAAAGCACGTGACCCTCTTTAAGTCAGACCCTTTTTTCTACCCGCTTACACACGACCCCTGAACGAGAGGAGTCGGGGAGTAAGGACGGAGAGGAACGGAGGATTCTCCTTTGAGGGTGTCGGGTCCAGAATCCTTGACTGTCAAATTTTCATGAGGTCTAACAAAACCGATCCAATCCAATATTACTATCACGTTTAGTCCCTCTGTGTCTTAAAAAAAAAGGGGGGGTAACCTCCGATTAATGAAATGTTATAACATCACCAAAAACGGTATGTAACTGTACTTAGTCCGTACCGACGTGTACACAAGGGGTAGGACTTTGGGGAGGGTGGAGGGAAGGGTAGGGTAGGGAGACCCAGTAGGGTCACGTGGTCGGGACTCGCGGGACAGAGTACGTAACTTGGACCTGATCGCTAGACAAAGGGTATATTATATGTACAAAGTCACGATAAGAGAGTTTAATAGGGTGCGAGTGGAAGAGGGTGTCTCAGATTTTCTGGCAAGAAATGTAGACACAGAGAAAACGACAGAGAGTTGTCTCAGTAGCAATGGTAGAAAGATTTAAGGTATATATACGTAATCATATGACATAACCACAAAAAGAAAGACTGAATGAAGTGAGACATATTATCCGAGGTCAAAGTAGATGGAATAATCTTGACTAAGTTTACGTAAGAAAAATTACCGATTCATTATAAGGTAACACATATACATGGTGTCGAAAGAATAGGTAAGTAGACGGCTACCTGTAGATCCAACGAAGGTCCAGGACCGATAATATTTGTTACGACGTCACTAGTGACCCCCATGTGCACAGAGAAAGTTAAGACCAAAAGAACCACACATACGGTTGTCACTCTGACGACCCAGCATACCCTCAAGATCAAGGTCAAAAAATTCCTTGGAGGTGTGGCAAGAGGTATCACCGACATGATCAAACGTAAGGGTGGCTGTCACATTCTCCCAAGGGAAAAGAGACGTGGGAGAGGTCGTAAATAACAAACATCTGAAAAACTATCGTCGGTAAGACTGGTCGCGCTCTACTATGGAGTAACACCAAAACTAAGCGTAAAGACACTCTTACTCCTCTGTGTCTAGAACGACGATAGTCTGAGTGGTTCCCTCGAACAAGTTTTATATAAGAAGTTAGAATGAGGTTTGAATACCTAAGTCTTTGAGTCCCTAGATATGCTAAATCGTCCAAAGGATTCAACAAGAAGTTATCGTCTCGTGTCTCCAATTCTCGTAGACAAGACTTGTCAGTCTAACGACAACTTTAAAGTCAGAATCGTGTAGGACAAATATGTGTAAACCCGTTAAATAAATTGAAACAGTAGGGGTGGAAGGAATAATCACTGTACCTCTACTATTGACCCAAATGGAGAATCACGACGAAACTCAAAATTTACTTTGCGACCCGTGCTACAAACTGTTCGTTTCACGACTTTTTACAGTACGTGACACAGACCATGACTACGTTTTAGTCATGTCCACAAACCTTTGGTGACGAAATTTTCTGAAGGATGGGTGGTGAATGTGTGATATACGCCGACGACGATTCAACGAAGTCAGCACAGACTGAGACACGCTGGGGTATCTGCCGTCGGGTAGCCCGAGGGGGTAGGGACCCTAAGAGGTCCGTTGACCTCACCCAACGGTAAAGGAAGAGGTTCCTGCGATCGTGTTACTAATAACTGAATGTGACACATAACTGTGTAAAGGTATAACCACTATATCCATAGAGAGGGGTACACCTCATAAAAGGATTATCTATTGTTATTGAATTAATAATCTAACATTCAATTTACTCCCGTTCCAAGTCTAGATAAATCAAATGGTAATGTGGTCTATGTAAATGGAAAAATACATCGTAACACGGTTCTTTTTTATTACAACGTACTTACTTTTGTATTTAATTACGAACTTCGTACCCGTTAGTATATGATAATAGAGAGTCCCAATGAACTGGTACGTCAAGTCTCGAGTTTCTTTCCCTTTTTTTTTTGAGAGACGGTTTTAAAAGAGACCTCTTGGATTCTGAGTCCTAACGGTTAAAGACATTTATATTTATGTCCTATGGATCGATGTAAACTTAAAAACCATTCGTTTTTTTTCACTAAAGACAATATTTACACGAGATGTGTTGTGACTCCAGTATGAATGTGACCTTTTTTATACACCGCCACACGTACGCACGCACGCACGTACACACACACACACACACACACACACACATTCTCTCTCTTTCTGTTTGTCTGATCCCGATGATTTCGGAGAATACCGTTGTTCAGTTTCCAATCTTAAAATCGGTAATGTAAATCAAAGAACGGTCAAAAGGATGTTGTCTTCCCAAAGTCCTAGAGTCGATTAGGAAAGAATACGACCGAAGTGATTGATTTTACCTCAGACACAAAATCGATTGTTTATTAATCGGAAGTACTCTCTACACATTTGTTTAGTAACTGAGTACTTGAAAGATTAACAAGAGTGGATAATAAACTAGATTCGAGTATTATGACGGTATTTTCTCTAAGTTTACGACGACCTCCTAATTTATCTAATAGAAATTCCAGGAAAGAGATCAATACTCAATGTGTAAGTATATATAAACGTACGAAAGAACATATTAGAAATAAAAGTTTGTACAAAAACTCTTTGTTCGACAGGTCTTTACCCACAATTTATTGTACAAATTTCCCCTCAAAACACTCTGATCCTTGATGTGGATCTCGAGGACACGTAGGAGGGTCGTGGGTACTACTGGCACACTAAATTACGACAGAATGTAGAGGTGGGGAACGGGAAAATTAGGGAATGTGGCGAGATGAAAAGGACAGAATATTATCGTAAATACTTGAAGATTGGATGACACGTGAACTGATTAAATACCGTACGCACCCCGAAACGACAACCGAGTATACCATCTCTTAGACAGAAACAGACGAATCTTCTTTTTAAACAAGAGTTATCTACCGGCTGACTCCGTGTCTGAGACAGAATCCACCTTTTTTTTTTTTTGTCAATTACTGTTCTTATAGATTCTGGGTCAACGGGTAGATTATAATAGAAATGGGGGGAGTACAGTCTTTATGGATTTTTACTGGACCAGGACGTCACAAGAATGTGTTTCGTGATAGAGGGGTAAAGATGAGAGACGAGGGTACTTATTAAAACATCCTCCGTTGTATTCCATACCTCATTTATACTAACGTTACTGGACACAAAGTTGAGATCGAGATGATTTGTCGAGACGTTAAAGTTTGGTTAGTGTAGTTCCAAGTAAAAGAGAAGGTATGTTACTGTCCTAACACGGTTAACTTGGGTTTCTGTGGAAGATATAGATTTCCATAAGACTGAATTTTGAGAACTTTAGAGTGGAGTTCCAATGTTGATGGTCTTTACTCTCCGACTTTATTTTTTATCACGTACAGAGGTCTTTCTCCGTTCAATTTACTTTATTACTTAAGTGTTCTTTGGTCTCTTTCGTCCTGGGTAATTCTTCAAGACAACTAAAATGTGAAACATCACCCGGTCGAGAAACATATCGACTTAGGTGTTCATCCTCTTTATCATGTGGCGACGGTGGGTAATCTTCGTCTTTTATAGCTAAATTTCATTAAACAATGTTAATGAATTACGTATTAAAACATATCAGTTAATGAGGTATAAATACTATATTATCGTGGAACAAATATTATTACTGTTATTATTTAAGATCCTGAGTAACTCTTATCCCTCGTACGGTTTGTGTCTTGATTAGTAAAACGTGTGTCATAGATTAAACTTCGAGTTTTTTCAGGGACATCTCCATCACACATTTTAGGGGTAAAGTATCTGCTACTGCGACTCCGAACCCACTACTTGGTTACACGGGTCATTGTGTGCTAAACATTTGATCTCAAACCTCCCACTCGAGCCCACAGTGGTCCCGTACATGGGACTTGGAGTTCACGAACGAGGGACGAGACCACCATTAGTAGGACACAGGACCCATTTGTGTAACAGAAAGAGGTAGTGATCATAACTTGTGTGCAGGAACTTTTGTCCATCACTATAAGGAGTGAGGACGGAAACGAATCAGGTTCCCTTTCAAACCAGGTAAATATCACTCCTGTCCTATAGACACCACTATTGAACTTTTGTGTACTATAAATCGTAATAGAGAAATGGGTGTAGGACTCTTAACACGGACACGGAATGGACTAAGGAGATGAACACGACTTGTCACTAGTCTACTGTGGATTCTTAAATCAATGTACGTAATTTAATGAATTGACACTCAAAATTCCTGGATTAGGAATTTTTTCTCCTCTCCTTCAAACCCCTACTATTTTCAAATTTATAACCGAATCCTCTATATATATATATATACTTTTTTTTTCCTAACTTTATTAGGACCTTTGTAACTGAATTATGTTTTAACTTCAATTTCTGTTAATTCTCTTTCGGGGAGGTCATTTTTTTCTTAGTAAGTACCTACATAAGTAAGAGAAGTATCTATCCACAATCTACGACCTTAAGTTTTCACTTGTTCTTTTTACTTTTTACATCACAGACAGGACTCCAGAGTTAGAGTAGAATACGACCAAGGAGATCGGTCCTCGAATATTACACAAACACTCACTGTCACACACACACACACTCACGTGCGCGTGTCTACCCCCTCCGTATGTTCCTTACGACTGAATATCTCACCTTACTTTTACAATGACATTCTTTTGAAGTCTCTGTACACTTTGGATTCTTCACATATCGTAAATAGAGTCTGAACACTATCCTCTTACAACTAGTTTTTACTGAAAGTCGTACTTTACTATAGACTCAAGTCTGGACTCTTCCTTTTCCTCAGTCTCTCCCCCTTTACCATTCCGACTGTGATAGACAGTTGGTTTTTCAATAAAAGGAGGGAAGGTGGGGCAAAACAAAATAAAAACTAAGTAACTCCAACCCACATCCTAGGTTCAGATGGCACCCCTGTTACCGTAAGAGAACGACAGACAAATCCGTCTCTGTACTCAAGAGTCAGTATAGACTGAGGAACACTGAGATCTCTGACATTGAGTGGTCCGAGGAGACAGATACCCTAAAAGGTCTGTTCTTATACCTTCACCCAACGGTAAAGAAGGAGGTCTCCTAGAAGGGTTGGGTTTCTAACTCGGGCGAAGAGGACACTAAAGACGTAACGTCCACCTAAGAAATGGGTGACTCGGCGGTCTCTTCGATAGACAAATCTCCCTCCGTGTCTCTAGGACAGACGAAGTACACCTGCTGACGAAATGCAGAGACTTGCAACGACACATTCGCCGTCGACGACGTCGATAGAACACTGGTACGCCATGTCCGGTTGTCTTAGTCTTCGGTCAGAAGAGTCTCGGGAATATAGTAACCGAAGGACTTAGTCATGAATCGTTCGTAAGTAAAAATTTGAATAGGAGTCACTCAGGACAATGAACACCTTCTTTTGTAAAGGTTAGTCTACTCCCTGACTCCCCATATTTCACCAAACGTATTTCCCGAACTCCCAATTTTTATGTACTTGTATAAAGTCCTACATTTTCTTGAAAGTCTCCTCACTCTTACTAATGTCTGTCAACTCCACCACACTATTCTCTTCTCTCCCTGGTATCGAACAGGTCGAAAATAAGAGGAATTAACTTTTTTTTTATTTTTACGAATTCCTCCTTGTTAAAAGACAACCCAAGATAAGACTCGTGACCCCTATTTCGGGTTTATTTTGTCTATCATTAGGAAGGTGGGTACCTCAATCGTAAGATCCCCCACTTCTTCACGACCCGTACCACGTCAAAATTCATTTCACCAGTTCCTTCGAGAGCAACTTTCCCCTGGTGACGTGTTTTCTGGATTTCCTCTACCTTCTCGTCCGCTCCACTTATAGGTCGTCTTTTTGTTAGGTCCCTCTCCCTAGTCCTTGCCGTTTCGTCTTCTCTCCGACAGGGACCTTGAAAGTTCCTTCCTCCTTTTCGTACTCGACCTCTCCTTCTTCAGGATCCTTTATTTACGTCTCTTCATGACCCCTCCCCGCACCACACATCCTGGGACATTTAGTAACTTTCCAAAGTATAAAAGAAAGTTTACTCGGTGTTTACGTACCCCACCACTCCCCCCAAACTAGTTCTTCGTAGTATCCACAATGTAGAGTGTCTTACTGTGGACAATTCAAGTTTCGTCTATCTCCCCTTGCTCCTGTCATCTTGTCTTTGGTCAACCCCTCCAAAGAAATTATTACGTGTATCTACCACACTCACCAAACCTGTTCCGACTCGAACCATAATATTTACACCACACTCTCAAACCCTAAAGGTAGAAAAGACTACTGACTTACGGTGTCAAACTACTACCTGACTTATACTCGATATTCTCTTTTTCTTCTCAGTTCTGATTAGGGTTCCCTACATATGGGTTGTTGACGTTTCTAGCTAAACACTAAATATTTCAACCCTTAATAACACCTCTTTAGTCTTAAACCAAACCCTAAACAGGTAGTTGTACAGCAAATCCACACATTCACCTCTACGGTTTGCACTTACCTGCATACTTAGACTTTAAATCCTTTCTCAGAACACAACCTATATCTTCACTCTCGTTAGAAGGTTCATTTCTATATAAATTTCGGTGTCCTGACCTTAGTGGTCCTCCCACTCTCCCCTTATAGTCCTGAAGTTTCTGACTGTCAACTGTATAAAGTCACTATTCTCTGTGGTCTCTACTTGTCTTTGTTCGTTTTCTCTGACTCTTTCCCGTGAGACTTTCTTTTCCGTCCTCAATACCATTGGACCTTCGGTTCACTTCTTTCACGACTCGCACTCGTCACTCAGTTGTAGTATGGAACTCAATCAATCCCGACTCAGATCTAGAGGTTAGTGGTTAAGATTGAGATTCGTGTCCCCTCTACAACCTCACCTCAGTGGTTGGAGTTGAACGAAGTCAGTGTCTAAATTGTTTAGTGATGTCATAAAAGACAGTCCCTGTCTTACATCTTTCCCAATCTTGACTTCAGGTGTAAGACTTACATTCTCTTTTTTCTTGTGACAGTCCTAATCACCTACAAATGTAGTATCATGAAAAAGGAAATAAAATTCTAATTTATAAATAAGATGGTTTTTCTGTCTCTATCGAAAAGGTGGGTCAACTACTCGGTTCTGACGAGTCCTTCGTATGGTCGTCCTATTCTTCCGGGACCTCTCAGAAATAGTATATCTGTACGCACAGTTCATTACACTCTTTAAGGATTCTATCTTTTCCTTTCTTTTTTTTTTTTTTGATCAGAGTCGAAACAAGTAGTAATTACTTGTTCTTCCTTTTCTCTTTCGGTAGAGAGAGAGAGGTCGTCTCTCTTTACTACCTTGTTCCTCGAGAATAGTATGGTGAGAGGTACGAAGTATTTTATCCTCATTGAAACCGTCGGTCAGTTTCGCTCTTTCCTTTATACGTTTCGTGTGTGCATGCGAAGACGTGTACGACCCACTCTTTCCTCTTTGATCTCGAAGTTCAAACTAAACGACTCTTACCTTTGATTTAATAACATACGTGTGTGTGTGCACACACACACACACACACACACACACACACATTTATTTAAGACCTGGAACATCGTTCTCAGTTTGTAAGAGATATGACTGACGGAATCAAACACTAAAGTACATGAGGAGAACCGAAGATTTTTTAATTTAATAGAAAATAGTTGGAGGAAACATAGGTTATCGACCCTTAAAACCGTGATTCTCGTAAGTTTTGTGCTGATATGACTTGAAAGGGAATTAAATTTTTTCAGGAAAGTAAAAGGATCTCTCCAGTTAATACAATTATAATTTGTCTAGTTCTAAAGAATGATAAAAGTTTATAAGGTTTCGTGTAATTTTTATAGATCAATATGTATTACCCACTGTCTTATCAATACATACAAATGTTATTTAAATTTTTTACCCATTCAAGGGATTCTTGAAGATAGGATAGTGTGAACTGATCCCGATATATTTGACGTTGGTGTTTCCCAATATGGACCTTCACCGATACCGCTATTTTAACTTGAAACAATGTGGATTGTTTTTATTTTATTAAAAGAAATAATTTTCACGAGATACATATGACAGAGGACAACAACATTATCGACGACGACGACGATTCAGCGAAGTCAGTACAGCCTGATAAACGTTGGGGTATCTACCGTCGGGTGTTCCTTATTATGACAGTTTCTGACTACCCTAAAAATGTTTAAGAAACATTCAATTTCTCTAAACCGAGTTCAACACTTAAACATAATACACACCTTTCTTATACAAAGACTATGCTAGACGTAAAGATGACTCCAATTCCAGTTTAGAGTTTTTTTGTGGTCCACATGTCTTTTTGGAATCTCTTGTATATTGGGTTTGGAAAGTAAACTGAATCCACTGTTTGATGTCAAGACTCTCCTATTCACCGAACGGATTTCAGAATGTCCTTTAATCTTTTTTAGATATTAATATAAAGTGAATAATTATTCCCGTATTGAGTTTCTATAATGTTATTAAAAAAAATTTTTTTTCCCGTTTGTCAGTGTACTTTAATAGGAGTCATATTGATTAGTAAGTCAAGTCAAGTCAGTGAGTCAGCACAGGCTGAGAAACGCTGGGGTACCTGACGTCGTGTGGTCCGGAGGAACAGGTAGTGGTTGAGGGCCTCAAGTGAGTTTGAGTACAGGTAACTCAGCCACTACGGTAGGTTTGTAGAGTAGGAGACAGCAGGAGAAGAGGAGGACGGGAGTTAGAAAGTGTCGTAGACCCAGAAAAGTTTACTCAGTCGAGAAGCGTAGTCCACGGGTTTCATAACCTCAAAGTCGAAGTTGTAATCTCTTTACGTTTAGTTTTGGTGTTACTCCATGGTGGAGTGTTGTTAGACTTACCGGTAGTAGTTTTTCAGATGTTTATTATTTACGACCTCTCTCACATGTCTTTTCCCTTGGTAGGATGTCAAACACCTTTACACTTAACCACGTCGGTCGAACCTTTTGTCACCTCTAAGGAAATTTTTGATTTTCATCTCCATGGTATACTAGGTCGTTAAAGTGAGAACCCGTATATAAACCTTTCTTGGTTTTGAGACTGACCTTTTCTGTGTTCATGGAGTCACAAATGTAATTGTGATAAATGTTATCGGTTCCGTACCTTCGTTGGGTCCAGGTTGATGTCTTTTGACCGAATTCTTCCACACTACATACACTTACATATCTATCTATCTCTCTCTCTCTCTAAAAAAAGACACTCTAACATGTCTTTTCCGGTTTGTTTGAAAGACCGGTTGGGTTATATATATATATATGTATGTGTGTCACTTTAGAATCGGTATCTTTCTTACTTTATAACAGTAAACGTCGTTGTACTACTCCGGATCTCTTATAAAATGATTCCGCTCATTCAGTCTGTTTCTGTGTATAATGTATAGTGAAGAAGTGTCTTAGGTCTTTTTATTATGTTCGATTAGACATATACTTTGTCTAAATGTTTGTATCTTTTGTTGAACACACATGGTTTTCCCTTTCTCTTCATCCCTTCCCCATATAATCTTTATCCCCTAATTGTCTATGTTTAAAATATGTCTTTTATCTATTCGTTTTTCCTAAATGATATAACTAGTCTCTTGATATAAATTATAGAATGTTATTGAATACCTTTCATAACACCATATATAGTCGTATACATACATACATATACAGAGAGAGAGACAGAGAGAGAGATATATATATATTCACTCACCTCACTTCACCGTTGAGTGCGGTCATAAGAACGGACTCTTTAGAGTACCTGTCTCCTCTGACCACCCGATTTCAGGTACCCCAACGTTTCGCAGCCTGTGTTGATTCGTACATGTGTTTGTACGACGGTGACGGTTCAGTAAAGTCAACACAGACTGAGACACGCTGGGGTACCTGACGTCGGATGGTCGAGGGGACCGGGACCCTAAGCGGTCCGTTCTCATGACCTCACCCACGGTAACGGAAGAGGTCGTGTGTTTGTATATACACACACACACACACACACACACACATATATATATATATATATATATATATATATATATATATAT